>VZTR01007158.1:322183-337469 GCA_013400775.1 Chaetops frenatus | reverse complement strand
GGGGGGGAAAAAAACCATCTGGGGTTTGATTTTGATTCTACATCTGGGGAGTGATTTTGATTCTTTTTTTCTCTCTTGTTTTTTTGTTCTGTTAATAAACTATCTTTATCTTTGAAGTTTAGGCCTGCTTTGCATTTCTCTTAGTCCTTATTCTCACGAAACCACTACACTACACTCTTGCCTGGTGTAAGCAGGCAATCAGGTGAACGTGAAACCACTACATTTAAGTAGTGGCGCTTCTGCCCGGTTTGTGAACAAACCCACAACTCCCCCTGAATTTTAGGCACTTGCCTCAGTTGCACTGCTAGCAATTAAGAAAATAACCATCCTTTGGCTTGGAAATGGAACACAATCCATCTGCCGGGCATTTGAACTTCCAGTGCCAAAAGCCACCATGCCTTTTTTACAGGAATCCAGTACAGAACTTCATTTTGTGACCAGTCTACTCTGAAATAAAAGGTTTATATACTGGGTTTTGTTCAAAAGAGAGTTCACAGAATTTTGACACTTCATCTGCTGCAACACTACATACAGATGTGTCGCTTACATACCATTACAGATGAATTATTTTCTGTTTGAACATCACAAGTACCCAACCCTAAAGACCTTGTAACATAGATAACTTTTGGTGTAAACCATTTCAATTTGTCGAGGTGTTAGTAAAGCTGCGTTGAGGAAAAAAGCAACATCTTTTATAGTCATCAAATAAGCTGATAATAGAATTACCAAGAAAAGCAAAAGACTGTCCTATCTTTTTAGTCTAGACCCGAATTGAAGTAACACTACTTTTTCTTTCTGTCCAGAATTCTGTCATTAAAAATGAGAACTGTATTAAAAGAGGATAGCACTTGCCCTCATTTGTACAGCAGATTTAAATTAAAAAACAGTTATTGCTATAGGGCATAGAGCCATCAGCATCTCTGGAACGATTTATACGGATTGGAAGAAGAAGAGTAAGCTGTTATCCACCTCTTCTGCTCAAACATTTATCAAATGATGACCCAAATGCCTAACAACATGCTTGTCTTCCCTGTAGCAGATGTAGGGAAAATTGTGTTTTCCAAATGCATGAGTGTGAGCTAGAGAGGAGAATCAGCTGTCCCAGCAGGCTGTTGTAAAGGACACTGACTGAAGCTTTTGTCTGTGGCAGTGCTTAACTCATTCTGCAAAGGAAAAAAGTAACACTCTCTACACAGAAATGTTGAGACAATCACCAACCATTTCTAAGCACAGCAGCAAAACCTAGTGATGACAGTTCTACATTTTCTGACACAATGTTGTTCTGAACAAAAATACCAGTTCCTTG
This sequence comes from Chaetops frenatus, assembly GCA_013400775.1. NCBI lineage: Eukaryota > Metazoa > Chordata > Aves > Passeriformes > Picathartidae > Chaetops > Chaetops frenatus. Next base: position 336,163 of record VZTR01007158.1, on the reverse strand, counting down.
AAAATTAACTACCTCTCAGGAATATATCTTTCCAAAAAAATTACTTTGAAAAACAGACAGGTCTGATCATAAATGTACCTGATTTCCTTCTAGATTACCTCCTCAATTCCTCTGGCAAATTACTCAAGACTCCAAAGTCTAGAAACAAATTTCTAGTCTTGGGGCTTCAGAAATGCTCAAAAAAAATGGGCTCTCTAATATCAAAAGTCTTTCATAAGAGCCATTGTCCAAACTCATCCTATACTGCTCCTGTTTTCCCAAAATCTTCTATAAGCAGCGGGGAAAAAAAAAAAAAAGTCTTGATTTCCCCAAAACATAATCTTGGACCTTCTAGTCTTACTGAAATGTCACCACCTTATTCCATAGTTCCATGTAAGAAGAATTTTATGTGCATATGTATATAATGCAGGAAACTGTGATTCTGGTTCTGAATTAACCTAGAATCCTAGGCCATTCTCAAAATGACTGAGAGTGCTTAAAATATGTCTTGATAGAGTGAAAAAAAATTCCCTAATTCATGTGTTAAAAAATCTGAAATGTAGCTGTCATAGAAATCCTTGGGCTTGGAAGACTTCAGCTGCAGGCTCTCAGCATACTAAAGACCTCAGAGAGATATAAAAGTTGCCTTCAAAATTTGTTCATGCTTCAGTGCACTATAAATGCCTCTTATTACTCAAAATAACAATAATAGCAGAGGTTTTCAGGCATAAATCCAGATTGAAGTGGCAATAAAAAGTCAATGTTTGCATAATACTCTCTCAATTCTTGATAAGCGCATTTCTTAGGGATTCTTGACAGTGTGTAGGAACACAGAAATATGAGAATGGTTCAATGCACATTATATTTTTAATCATCATCCAACTATAAAGCTATTTTATATGTGTAATATATCATAGCTCTTTCCTGTATAGATGATCCTGTCCCTTTTACTTCAGGAAAAGTTATATAGTGCACTCTGTAGGACACAAATTGAATGTGCAGCAAGACAAAAATAAAAGGATCAATATTATCATTTCGCACAGATTTATAAGGGTTTAAAAGTAATAGTTCTTTCAAAACTGGAACAGATTTTAATAGCTTAGAGCAAAATGCCTACATGTTATTTGAAACCTTGCTGGTTTGTGAATATTGATCCAATATAATTTTTGTATGTGCTTCTATGAATAATTTATAAATGCCTCAAGCAGTAGCTAGATGCTTCTGATGAAGAAAAATAAGACTGTGAAATATATTTAAAATGGATTGGATACTGAAGTACAAGGTTATCTTGAACACAAGAGTGTTCAAAGCCTGGGAATACACAAATACAGAAGGTGTCACAGAGTATTCATTTCATATGTGATATCATTAAAAATATGGCAGCAGAGTCTAAAGACATCAAGATGCGAATGAGGGGTTTTCAAACCTCTTGCCTCCCTATTTAGGAATGCAAGGACAAAGCATTGAGATATGAGTCCCAAGAGCAACCTTCAGTGATGCAGTGACAAGAACTGCATCTGTAGTGATGACAGCAAAACCTGCCTTCAATGAGCACACTTTGTAAAATTAAATATTTCAATAAACCCTGAAAGAATCACAGCATTTTTAGCACTTCTGCACTGGTCAAAACATACTTATTTACTAAACACTGGTGGGACTGCCTGCCCTGGCCTAGATACTTTGAGTATATCTGCACTGCACAGTGCTGGTATGATGGGAGGCTCTCTGAGCCATTTTGGTACTGGGAGTGTATTCTGGTGTTCCTGCATGGCACATACTACAGCCAGCTATCTCTGACTCCCCACTGGCTTTGCTAAACTGCTGTGCTATGCTGGGAGAACAAGTACTTAGTGTCAGGCTGACTTCCATGACATTTGTTCCAGTTTAAGACAAAATGGCAGGTGAAAATCAGTTCGGTAACATAACAACTGTGAAATTTTCCTAAGCATTTGATGCAAAACGAAAAGAACTAGGCAGAATCCTGCACGTGCTGACCCAAAAACAATGCTTCAGTTGCTGCCTGTGTCTACGTTTGTTGTAATAGCTTTGAGCTGCGCTTCTACTGCCACAGTGGAGTATCATTTACCCATCTCCACAGACACCCAATATGTTTCTATTCCTTTTTGTCTGGGCTCCACTCTTAGGGGAAATACAGATGTAGCATGTTAAGGGAATGCAGGTGCTAACAAGAAGAAATACGGATGGTGCCCTAAACATACAAAGGCATCAACACAACCTGCTGCAATTTTTTTTTCCACCTGCCCAAAATTAATATGCCAGTGTGTCTTAAAACATGCTGTGCCCTTCATGTCCCCATGCAACAGCATGCAAACAAAAGACCCATCCAACAGGCTCCTTCTCCTTATTCACAACTGCATATCATGACTGCCAGAGAGCAGAATCCTGCACAATCAGCCCTACCTGCATCTACAGGTTTCCTTCTAGGAGCATTTCCAGGTGGCAAAGCAAGAATACATCAGCAGAGCTGACACGCACAGGCTGCTTCAACAACACCAGTGCAAGCCTGAAACTGAAAGCCACATGCAAGCCAAGGGATATCAGTCAGCAGTGGAGTACAGCTCAAGTCTTCCAAGAGTTCCTGTGGTAGAGATGCAGCTTGTCATAATCTGTGAGCATTTGTGTTGAGGCTAGAGGTCCACATGCCAACATCAGGGCCTGGAAGACAGAGGTCTCATGGTATTTCACCACTGCATCAGAAAATACATTTTTCCATTGGTAGAAAGCCACCTTCCTGTCATTCCACTCCTGTGAAACAACTTGCGAGAAAGCTGATGGCCAAAAGCACCAGAGCCGATGAGGCTGGATCCAGTACTTATAAAATGGGGCTTTCAGAGGCTCCCTGGGCTCTCCCACGGCCTTGCCAGTCTCTGCAGGGAGCAGGAGCTGAAGAGACACACCTCAGACACATCCCCGAGCTCTCACTGTCCTGGTCAGCCCACTGCATGCAAGCACTGCTCAGTCCTGGCCCAGCTGAGGTGCAGACAAGGACCTCCACTGCAGCTGTGGGACCACAGGAACCAGGGAAGTAAAGGATGTACTTCTTGCTTGTCATACAAAGGGATACTGCTTTTCACTGTGTGCTGTGGTCCCTTATGAGGGAATGTACTACATCAAGAAAACTGTTCCTCTCATAACTTCCATTTGACTAATATTTTTCTATGAACAACCTCCTCATTGATTTGGAAACTAAATTTACTAAGGTTTCCCATTTTATCTTAATAACTACCTTGAGTAGGGTTTTAAAGAAGAAGGAAAAATACAGAATAGGAAAATCAATGTCACCCCCTTTTCCAGCTGGAGTGGGTCTTAGACAATCAGATTTCAATCAAAACCAAAACTTGTGTCTATAAAATTAAAAAAAAAATAATCAGACCTGTGTAGGTACAAATACAAGTTGATTCAGGAAACATGATATTTCTGATCCTAAATGGCTTGGTTTTAATTGTAAATAACACAAGAGTCATGCATGGCTCATTGCAAAAGGAACTATTATGGAGCAATTTTTAAAACCCTACCAGCCAAATTATGTGTAAAGAAAATGTTGACAGGATTTAGCTAGCCAACTTCTACAGCCATCATCCAGAATCACTATTGGCCACACTCTGGTTGCCAAAATTATTATGCACTGGTGGAAGAATATGCCAATAATAACAGGCTTGAGTAGGGCTAGAAAACGTTACTATGCCCTGACTGCTGCTGAATGCACAAATACCATTAAAAGACTAATCAACTTACAAAACAGTAAATGTTCATCTTTTAAAGGTGCAATATCACACACATCTAATGAAGTTTAAAATTAGCTTCCATTTCAGCACGTTTTCCACTAAAGAGACCACAGTTTGAAAAGGTCAGGTGTTGTAAATGTGTATAGATTGCCACATAGGCCTACCTTATTTGTTTGTTTCTCCTCATAAGCCCTATCTTCTTCTACTCCAGAGACACACTTTCTTGTGATTTATTGTTTCTATTGGGTTCCAGAAACCTGCACACCTCCCAGAACACTAGGTTTCTAGATTCTAAACCTCAGAATACAATATTTATCAAATATGGATACAGAACAAATAATTCTGAATGTAACATCAGGGCAGCTCAGCAGGTATTTCTCATTAGCAGCTTTAGAAAGGTGGAAAGGGAAATCATATTATTTATGTTCAATATTTATTATATAAGCACCTTCTAATATAGCTTCCTTTTACCTTATATTCGTCCTGATAATCTCAGTAGAGAAAGAAGTGTGTTCAAAGAAGATTGTTTTGATTCCTCATAAAATTAAGTGGTTTTTATTTTCTTTTCCTAGACGCCAGGATGCAATTCAAGAGAAATATAGGCTGGCAGCTCACTGGCTGCATGTTTGAAAGCAAGATTGGAAAGGGTTTACTTTTAGATTCTCAGACAGGAGGTATTGTAATGGAGGGGTCACGTTTCGACTGCACTCTTGTGTACATCCCTCCATCCACCACCTGTACCGCTTGCTCGACCTCCAGGAACACAGGAATTTCTTCTCAGCAACAGCTGCTGCAGAGAAAGCCCAGAGACAGAGAAGGAATGTCTATTCTGTGTTCTGCAGAACTACCTGTGAACTATTTACTTGCACCGGTGTCCAGGTAGGACTGCCAACCAACAGTGCCAATGCCACAGCGGCACAGAGACTGCTGAGGAAAGTAGGGCAGGACACGCTAAATGTGGGTCTCTGCTTAGTGCTTTAAGTGACTTTCTTCTGCCTTTGCAGAAGGGCTAGAGTGTTTCTATTAGCCAGCTTAACATCCATGATAAGGAAATTTTAAAAGCCATATGCTGTCAAAGCTACGAAGGACAGTCTGCAATGACAGGCTGACCAGTGCCATTTATATTTAGGGGCTTTGAAGACACCGTGCTTCAACCCTCTTGTTATCAAACACAGCTATTTGCACAAGTGCTCTTAATAAAACCTACCTCCAAATTCACAATAGCAGCTAATAAATTAGTAACATAACATCTGTGTTATTTTTGGGTCCTTTCTACAAAGCATTGTTCCTATAAACATAGTTGTAAGCCATTCTCACAGAAGCTAATATGAGAAAGAAAACAGGCACAAGTAATTATGGAGAAACATCTGAAAAAAGTGCCAAATGCTGTTGCAGCCCAGCGTGCCTGTGTGGGAGAAGGTAACAGAGAGGAAGGCACTGCTGAAGCCATTGTGCATCACTTAGGAAAGGGCACTGGTTGAAAAGTTGTACAGATGGGCTTGCATAACAGGAAAATCTGCACTGGCATTAGCACTCAGGGACCAAAACACAGTGGACTTCCTCAGGGGGAGCAGGGAGAAAAAAAGAAGAGTTCTGAAAAGGGGTTTCAGTGCAACATTTAGATTTTTATTTTTCTTAATTAGAAGATAGGAAATAGTTGCATATCCTCCTTTTCTTCTAATCATGCAACACAACGTCTAAGAAATTAGACTAAAAGTTGCACTAAGGGTTTTCTTAATTTTTATTTCTTGTTTTTCATTGCGTCTTCAGTAAAAATAAGATATCAATCATACAGTAAGCTTTTCTCTCAGAAGTGCTATTAAACATGGTATGGTTAGGAAACACATATCAGACAACCCTGGTATTTCCACAGAAATAAATACATACTGAAATAGTACCACAGAGCATTAGAAGGGATAAACTAATAGTTTAAGCAAGCTTCTGAATGTTTTTTGAGTTTGGGTCTCTTTTCCTCACCTAATCTGTGTCAATAATATTAACTAAAAACAGATCTACAAATATTTACCATGTAAAGGAGAAACACATGCAAGACACTTCAGAAATCTCTGTTCAGCAATCCAATATTTGTTTTATTCAGTTCAACACCGATACACTGGGATCACTGCCAAGGTTATGCATGTTGTTGAATGAATCCCAAAGTGTCCTTTTCTGCTATGTTTTGAATCCCCATTAGTATAGTTCACTGCAACAATAAACCTCACCCGCTTCTCACCCGTCTGGCTCCCTGTGGAGCAATACACACTTTGCCTAAGAACCTACATCTACACAGAAACACACTGATAATGCATTCCCAGCAGAAGACTGGCAATCACACCAGGCAAAAAAATAATTAACACAAGTCATTTCAGATGGAAGCGAGACAGCAAACACATGCAGCAGATAGGTTCTCTCTTTGCAAAACACCAGCAAACCCATCATGTAGGTAGGACTGCTATCGAGAGAACTTGATGCAATTACAATAACCTTGGAGAAACCCAAGGTTGATGAGTTTCCCCAAGTTCCAGAAAATATAGGCGAAATCTCTTTCATTAGTAGAACTGGATAGTTCTAGTAAGAATGATTTTACAAGCAGATTTCATCAGCACAGAGGCAAATCCTGCCTCTTTCACACAGAAATAAAAGTAGCAGAACTAGTAGAGCTCATCTTTTCAAGATGAGTATGTGTCTATCACACAGTCTATCCCATGCTCTGCTATTTTCACCACTAAGTACACAATAACTGATGAGCTGCCAAGTAGCCTGTGGGCAAGGATCACCCTCTCCCAGGTCAGGCCATCCAGAAATCCTAAGGATGCTTGAATGTTAGAAGTCCTGCAATAGCAGAATAAATTCGTGCTTGTTCCGCTCAAAGAATCTGCTCAGAGAGGTTTACTTGCCTGCTATAAATAAGAATGTTTCATCCACCCAGTATGTTTTTGTGTTATCATCCCTTATATTAATACATGATGCATAAAAAAAACTGCGCCTGTTGATATAAAAATTAACTGTCATAAAACAAACACAATGCAAAATATGCTTTCTTTATAATAAAGAGAAACTCCACCCTCACCCATGCCTAACTTGCAACTTTTTTTGTTCTTTCATTTGAGAACATATGAGCTCCGGCACTCTCATGCCTCTTGTGAGTTCACCATCCAATTACCTATCATCACCCAGTAGTGATTCACACCCTGAAGCTAGATTTAGTAGTCTGAAAATTCATTTCCAGCAAAGTTCGAATGAAACAGGTCAAAGGGACACATCACTGGTAACTCTGAGAGCACAGATGTTTAGCAGAGACAAGTTTAAATTTCATTCTGGCAATAGTTTAGCCTTTGAACTCACAAAGAGCATAGTCTGTTTAGCAAGAGAGTATCCATGATGATTCCATACATTTTTTTCAGTCAGAAATACTTAAAACAAGAGCAGTGCATTATTTTTTAAGTGAGAAAATGCTTTGTAAAAGTAATGTTGAAAATTAGTATTTTGGTCTGTGTGACATGTTCTATAGAGCAAATCAGATAAGGATGGAAGAATTCAGTGATTTTTATCTCTAAAATATTAATACTAATACCTTTCCATACTTCTGCATCAGTACAATACTTAAGTACCTGCTTATGTTTCTCAGCCAAAGAAATATGTTAGAAATATGCCATTGTTAGGAGACCAATAGGAAGTTGCAAATTAAAATCCAGAATAAAATATAAGTATTAGTTACACTGAATAATACTACTATGTTAATACCATAAGCCAAAGTTTTGAAGATATCCCTATAAAACCACAAAAATTACACTTCACAATGATATATATAACCCTCTATGTTTTACAGACCCTAGCACTAAATGCATTTTGACACCTACTCTCTCCTTGTCTGTTCCTTGTTTTGTGGCTCAGGAACAGAGCTGGATTTGAAAGGCCTGCATCTTATGCCAGAAGATGGCACACAGTTCTTTGGGGATTATGCCAGGTCTCTTTGAACATTGTTCCCACCCATCAACTGCAGCCCTCATTGAAATATTGCAATGCTAAATTGCTTGTGAACAGCATTGAGCTCCTGTGGAGAAGTGTTACTACAAGTAAAAGATGCACCTTCAAGGACTGATACCCATTAATGAAACAAGAAAAGCCAAAAATGAGGGAAACCTATCCTTGCCAGAGGAGCACTTAGTCCACTTTATAAATATTGACATCTTCAATAAGCTCAAATAAACAGCATGGGATCCTTCTACTATTGTTCTGCATGTTTAAAAGGTCTGGTTTTGCATGACACAGTGAGTTTGCTATTACCTTTCTTTCTCCAATTTAAACCATATTATAATATCATGTACATGAGATCAAAAATAATACAACTTTATTTGAAAGCACTTATTTTATAGAAAATTGAAAAAAATTTTCTTATATATTTTGGGAAAAGTAGATTACTTATAAGGAAAATGGTGAGTGTATTTAATGTATTTACAAAAGAGATCCCAGATTGCATGATCTTCCTATTTTGTTGTGAACATACAAAGAAACAGATCAGCATGATTCACTTTCCAAAATAATTCCGGAGAGGATCAAGGGCAGGATAATACTTCTGTCTCTAACAACATAACCTGTGGAAAGTGTTCATCATTAACTCAGGTTTGAACTGAAGCAGTTAGAATATCAAAAGATATATTCTTAGAAATTAAATTCAAATCCTAAGTCACTGAAGAGTGGAGGACTACTACTAATAGAAGAAACAGCAATGTCTTATTACTCTAAAATCTGGAAATTGGAACACCTTCCTCACACACTTGTGTTTAGATATCTACTCTGGTCTGTATACTGCCTAATAATTTAAAGGATATAAACACATCTTGTGCCTTATGCCTCACCTTGTGAATGGCACCTAAGCTCCTCTGATTTCAGGCAAAAAATTCAAACATCTGTTGGCCAAAGCTAAAGTAGTTTCAATATCTTCTATTTGGTTTTGATAGTACTCCATAACTCTCCTCCAATAACAGAAATATTTTCTAACATCCTGGGAAAGAATTACTCTTTAGGGGATAGGAAGAAGGGGAAAGAGAGAAGACAGGTTTGGCAAGTAAGTTTTGGTCAATTGCTGCATAAAATACTATAGAATTACTATGGGGACAAAACTTATAGCAGGATCTGTTGTAATAGGACAAGGGGTAATTTTAAAATGAAGATGTGTTGCACTAGACTAGATATAAGGATCTACAGTGAGGGTGGTGAAAGAGTGGAAAAGGTTGCCCAGGGAGGTGGTAGAAGCCCATGCCTGGAAACATTCAAGGTCAGTCTGGACAGTGCTCTGCGCAACCTGATGTAGTTGGAGAAGGTCCTAACCACTGCAGGGGTTTGGACCTTTAAAGGTCCCTTCCAACCCAGACTATTCTATGATTTTGTGCTATGCTGTGAATGCAAATATATAGCCAGTAACAAATAAGCTAATAGATAACTTAGTGGCCCCAGTGCAAAGTGACCAGGCATAAAACTTCATATGATACCTCAGTCTTTGGATTTTCATCATAGCTTGCAGTGAGATTCCAGGAAGAAAGCCTATGAGCTGGACAGGAGGAGATTTGATTCAGTGCTTTTGAAGATGGAATCTGCTTTCATGAGTAGCTTTTCTACAGGACATTATTTTAATCTATTATTAATTGCAGTAAACCTTGTATTTCTCTGCAGTTTTTGTGTTGAAATGGCATCAGGTTGGCCGAAGGTGCTACAAATATTGTCCTGTTAAGAAGAGGTGGAAGTTAGATACACTTTCCCAAGTTTCACCGTTTTAGTGGTTAAACATAAGGAAACAGAGAGGCCTCGTGGTAATAGTTAATTTCTGACCAGTACTAATTTAACATGTATCTTATTTCACAAGATGCTAACATAAACCTGAGGGTGCAATTATGCCCTTTAAAATATTTTTCTTAAAATGAGATACTATTTAAACAAAGGAATATTAAACATCAAAATTAGATTAAGCTGAACTGTTAAAGAGTATTACAAAAAAATACCAGAAAGCCAGCATAGACCTGATCCAGGAAAAAATGAAGTTCTGTGGCCACCAACCAATAAAAACCCTTTGGACTGTATATTTTTTATGAGTATTCTGGATTCAAGAGAATAATCTTGTTTCTTCTCTGCAGCCCAGATGTTAATTGGAATCCATTACCACTTTTTTCAACAGGAACACTACAATGCCTTCAAAACAGATAACAACATCTTGAAAGTTTCACAATTTACTGTCACTTTGTAGTGGGGTTTCAAATCCCATTGCATGAAAGGCAAAACCATAAATATTAAAATGGAGCAATAAAACATTTTCATATATTCCATTACAGTCCTGGGAGGCAAAGAAAGTGCTGGAGTTTATTGGTGTCAAGGAAATTTTACACCATACAGCACCTCGCAAGACCTGCTCTTTTTTTTCTATACACATGGTAGTTAATTGTGCAAATCTAGTAGCCAGTGGAAATTGGCTGAACATGCCAAAATCTTGATAATATATATCATGATAAACAAGAAAAACAGTGGCACCAACAACTCTAAAACAATACTTGCAGTTCTGTGAATAAATTATCTGCTCATTGACCTAGTTTCATTCTGCTAGGGAAATTCAGTCATATCCAAGGGGGAAAAAAATAAAAATCAGGACTTAAATATACTCAGAACAATTTTTAGCTCCATGGCATCTTTCATCTCATGTTTTCTTACTAACATTAATCCTGCACATAATACTTATTCTCTTTTATATGGAAAAAATATATACAGGTACACTAAGAACAGTAAATGCAGATGCCAGCATCCAGGCCATGACTGAACTATTTCAGCATGAATAAAGTTTTTTTCAGATAAATTGTGCTAGGAACTCATTCTCTGTAGCTTCTACCACTGCCTCAGTGAATCAATTCCCCCTTTTCCAAGGGACTAGGAGGCAGGATATACAGAGTCCTACAGAGGTGTCATGGAAAACTGTGGGGGGAAAATGATGTAAAGCCCTTAACTTTTCTCTATCTAATCAGAAGAGCTACTTCTTAAAATAAATAAATAAATAAATAAAAACACCAAGAACCCAAAAACCAAACAACCCAAACAGATTTGGCTGACTATGATGTAAGAACATATTACAGAGGTTGGACCACTTACAGTGGTTTGCAGTACACCATCTCTTACTCACAGAACTGTCCTTTTCTCATGAAGATATTTTACTTCCTCAGAAAAACAAAATCATAAAAAAGACCACAAAGTCAGAAAACTTTTAAATTCAATAGGATTCTAGCCCTTTAGAAGGAGTCAAGTGTGACTACCTCTGTGAGTAACCTAATAAATAAATAAATAAAAGGTTACTTGCGTAGGACACATCAATGTAGTCAGACAGCAGGAACCTAACATGTCAGACCTAATACATAAACTCTACACAGTAAGAAATAGACAATAGGAACAATTGTATCTACTGGACAATAACTCCAGGTCCCTTCAGTGGATGCCCATTAACTAAGTTGACAAAGTATGAAAAATTTGTAGTAAAACTACACTGAGAAAAAAATGTTTTTACTGTAAACGTTTCTGCTTTTCTGCCTTTTTTTGTTTGTTTTGGTTTTCTTGTTTGGGGGGGGAGGGGTTTGTGTGTGCGAATTTATAACTTTTTGTCATCCCACCAGACTGAATTGAGTGCTTTATTTCTGATTTTTGCAAATAAAATTGATAAGAAGACTTATTTTAAATACAAATATCTAGATACAATACCTAATAATGCTAGCACTTGTACAAAGTAGTATCACCACTTGAAAGCACTGATCAAAATGTAGCTTGATTTTTAGAGATATTTACTAGAGAAAGAACTCCCTCTAAATGGGCATTAGTTTTGAAAACTAAAGTTTGAATTAAAAAACAATAGAAGTCAGTTTTGGATAATTTTAAATTCCATTGTTGAAACATCTCTTGTAGATTAGAAACAGAGAGGGAGGCTTGAGATGATTCTAAAGTGTTAGAGGGCAGTTTAAGTTTAATCTATCACATAACAGACGAAGATTCAGATATCAACATAATAGATAAGAAAGAAAGTGGGCTGATTAGATAAACAGATCAGTAGATCTTTTAGAGTCAAATTATTTCAATTTATGTTCCCTAAGAGAATTATTTATCTTGGCAGAAGTTTCCATAGGAACAATATAGAAATCTGACATAGCTCCAGTTTCAAGAGAAAAAAAATAAGACCAAATCTAGAATCAGTTCAGTTGAAGGCAAAATTATTACTAAATGGCATCAGAACTTCCCACCAAGGCCATAAAAGGTGAAGAAATTCCATTATCCAGAGCTGACCTTTTCTGGCATGCCATTCACTTCCTGACAAGAGGACTTGTCCCATCTAGTTAAAGCCCAAGCACTCAGAGCTGAGTGGGAGCTAATGTTGAAGATGAGAGCTTCAATAGCACTTGAGGATTTGGTTTTAATATTCAACTGTCTGGCAGGCCCTGGAATCCTCATCTCCTTTCCAGAAGCCCAGATCAGTCATACAAAACTGGGGAGGAGTCAGAGGTCTGACAACACCGTGGGGCACTGCTCTGGCTCAAACTCGACAAGATGCAAAGGAAAACAGGGTGTTTTAAATCCCACCAGGTCTTCAGATTGGAAAAAGTTGTAAGAAAATTACTCTGAAAGAAATCCTGCAATACTATTTTTGTAGGAAAGTCAAGGGCTGAAAAAAGGGTGAATTTATATTAATTCAGACCCTGAACTAAAGAATACAACATGAGAGATGTGGTCAGACTGAAACCAAGTGAATATTTTTTGAAGTTCATTTTTAAAAAATTTTTAAAAAACCCCAGAACTTGTNAAAAAAAATGGTTTTTTGTAAACTTTTTTTTTTTTTTTTTTTTTTTTTTTTTTTTTTTTTTTGTGGGGTGGTGTTTTAATGTCCTTATAAACCAGCTATAGTGTAACCAAGGGCTCACTGGACTAAATTCTCATCTCCTCTTTCATCTTCCTTCTATATCTTTTGCACAAGTGCTTCAGAGACACGACAGCAGTCCGTATGGCACTCAATAGGGAAGTTCATGCAACTAAACTGAGTCCTCAGAGTCCCATAGGCACAAGAGAAGCATTTCAGCAGCCAGTCAGTGGAAAAGCTCCTTGGATACTAACAGCTAACATGATGGCAGAAACAAGACACGCAAAGAAGGAATTTAGCTACAAATTGAGAAAGATTTTACTGGAAACCCCAGGCCGACCTGCCATTTTAACACTGGCAGCTGTCTAGAGATGGAGTGGAAACCATACCTTCACTGAGAATAAGAGTAGAACTCTTTTGACTTTAATGACTCCAGAATGATACCTACATCCTTTAGCAGTCTTCATTATATGTGCTTTCCTAGGACACTGTCATTTCAGTATAATAGCACTTCAGAGGCATTTTTCATGACAATATATGGCAGAATACAAACTATAAATTAACACAATCCAAGCCTTCACTGATGACAGTAAATGACTCAAGTTTTTTCCCAAAGCAAAGTTTTTATCCTGAAAACAGAGATTAACGTCTGACCTTTATAATTAATCAGCCTTTAAAACTCTGGTAGTACAAAGCATCCTTAAGAAAATACATTTCTTTCATCTCTGTGTGCTGGTGTTACATAGCTTTTCCTGGACAAATTGGCAACTTCTGACTCACTCATATTTATGAGAAATACTCTGAGTAGGCAACTTCTAGCACTGGTTCTCAGCATTGTATTTCCTCCTCTATGAAAATAAGGAAGTATATTACGTAAGAAAACAACAAAAGGAGAATAACTTATTGCCCTTTTGGGTAGTCTGGGATATTTACAAATCTACATCCTTGCTGACGCAGTAAAAATACAAACTAGTAATCTTGACAGACTTACTGTCCCCAGGGCAACACTGTTTTTGATTCTTTTATTGTTATTTATCTAGTCACGGGAGAACCACAGACTGGAAGGACTCACTTCAGTTAATTCACGTTCCATCCCTAAATGAGCAGATAAAATTTACAGTGAGACTTCTGAAACATTTGCTTGACTTTTGGGAGCACTGCCAACTATTGTATATGCAACAGCAGTACCAAAAAGATGCAGATGTCATTTTGTTGCCTGCAAGTTCTTCCATTTATTAAAAGGAATATTCCCCCTATTTCTGTGCTGGAGAAGCACTTTCATTCCCAGCCAGAGAAGAGCTCTAGGTAGTGCTCAGCACTCTCTCTGGCTGCAGATCCTCACAGCAGAGGGTTTCTTCCTTCTATTAATTGCCATGCTGC
>VZTR01007158.1:235127-300323 GCA_013400775.1 Chaetops frenatus | reverse complement strand
CAAACAACAACACAAAACCCAACCAAAGACAAAGACAGATGAGAATAAACAAACTGTTATTGAATCTGGATTTAAAGCAGCTCTTCAACTTAATCATATTCAAAATTTATTCTTTAGGGTAAAACTACTAAGAAAAATGTTCCAAACTGTATTAAAAATAATTTGAACAACTTCAAAAGTATTTCATTTCTGTTTTGCAGCTTTGGCTAGTACATTATTTATGATTTGGATCACAATAAGACAAATTCCCCAAATTAGCACAGGTTCACCAAAACAGAGAAGAAAAACAAAGACATTTTTAAAGATACCAAGGTCACTCGTCCTTATGTTCCTTGGCCACACACTGCTTCTGAATCCCTTACACCAGCAGAGCTGACAGAAATATCCTACTTAGCTTCTCGTTAAGCAAAGGACAGCTATTGGTTTACAAAACTTTTCCTGCTGGTGAACCAAGCCCTATGTTCTTACTTTTTTCTTTGCTCCAGCTATATTTTAAATAAAGGGAATTCTTATCTGAAATTAAGGAGGCAGTCCAATTCACACTTAAAACATGATATGCAATAGAAACTTGACATACATATGTAAATATAATTATGCATTAAAAAAAACCCAACTGTTTTCTATATTTCAGGCATCACACAATGTAACATAATCTTACACTCTTTTTGTGGAAATCTTCCCTATAGAGCCACAAAATATTACTAATACATTTACCTTATAACTTGCAACGTTTTTAAGGGTTGGGTGGGTGTGGGGCTTTTTTTTTTTTTTTCACATCCTGCACATTTTGTGGAAATTTCCATTAGTCCTGAAATAGTGTTTTGTTTTCTACAGTCCAACAAGCCCTTGCACTTGGCAGGTCTTTAATGACCTTGCTGTTGATAGTTTGAAGATCATCAGATGGCTTTTGCAGAGTGTCTCTGTATCCCAGTGGCAATGGGACACAGCACCTTCTCTGTGGGGTGCTCTGACAGTACTGTACCATCCTCACTGCTCGATACAGCAGAACCAAGTACAGCAGAGTCTTAAGCCAGATTCTTTTTCTCTTAGTTTTACTTATTCTATAAATAAACAAGACAGAACCCAGCTCTTTAAAAGACCAGTTAAGAAAACATAAAACAGTAATTGGAAAATAGAGATTATGAAGTTAAACTGAAGTTCTCCTAGATCTGATATCTGCCAATCTGATAAACCGACATGGTTCCTCCTCTACCACAAACGAATGTGAAAATAATGTCTGCAGAGAACAATTTGTCTTGCTGTGATGAGAAAACTGATCAGCAAGTGCCCAGTAAAATTAAGAACACAAGTGAGATTTTTCAAGAAGGAAGCAAATAAAGCAATAGAAAGAATATGAAGTTGCTGACACTGAATTTTTTTCATCCAGTACTCCTTTTGGTTCAGCCAAAAAGCTATTTGTGGAAAGATAATAAATGCATAAAGCCAAGTAATAAGCGTCATGTCACGGTGCTGTTACATTGCTTTTTTATGTGAAGCAAAATCCTTTGCAAATATTAGCTGTAGTTCAGGAATCCTTTACTAACATTTTATTTTTAAACAAACTCTAGGGAAGGAAGAATGCTGTGACACTGAAGTTAAACAATAAAAGGTCACACAGCCAGCCAATGAAGTGACTGGTCAGTCAGTCAGTTCCCCTGGTCCTGAATTACACAGCGGCTTCCCCAAGATATCTCAGAGTAACATCAACAGGAGTATCACAACGGAAAAAATCTAAAAGGAACCTCTCAGTCCTCATTTCTACCAAGCTTCTTCACTCTGGCATTCTGCAGAGGACTTTGGCAATGCTTATTTTATCATTTCTTACATATTCACATTCCCCCTTCTCTGTCTTCCATCTGTACCACCTTCAGTGTTCATACTCAATACAGAGGACTCACAGAGGAGCTGGGGGAGAAATCTTCAGGGGTATTGCCAGCAGTTTTTCAGATGGATGTTAACACTGTACTTGGGAAACTACTTGCAAAACTGAATGCAACTGAGATTAAAGAAAGCTAAAAATGGTGAAATTAATTTAATGTACACAGAAAGAAAAAACATTCACCTTTACCAGCAGAACTTCATTTAGCAACTTTCTCACACTGTCCTACTCCTAGAGGCAAAATTGTGATTGGATGTTCTGAAGGTGGGATAGCTTGCTGCTGAAATAGGGGAGTTAGGACACTGGCCATCATGGCAGCAGTCACCAAGCCTCTTGAACACAGAGCCAGCGCCGTCTGGGCAGAGCACGCCGTGTGCTACGCAGCACTGGCTTGCTCAGAGCTTGACACCTCATTCTTCCATCCTTGCATAAAGAAAGATGCTTTCAGTGAAGCAGGAGCTGTGCACCAGCCGGCCAGATTAAACCCCCAGCCATTGCAGAGAACAGAAAGCTGCCCCAGGGTACGTGCCCAGCTTTGGGAATACCTGATTCAGCACACGTCTGTACACTGAACAGAGGACCTGCCATGGAGCTGTCTGGGTTTTGGGCTGCTTACAGCAGCCAGTCAACAGAGTCTACCTCATATATTCCCAAACACAAACCAAAATGCAGTGAGAGGGTTACCAGAAATTTCCCTTAGAGAGGATATGTTTGATACAAACAAAAAATAGAATACAGTCACTTCATTAGATCCAGAGAAGCTGAAGATTAAATTGCATTAAAATCACATGAACTAGCATATTGGAAACATTGTGAAGAAATCCCAAAATTCCATGATGGTAACATTTTATAATCAATTTAATGTAATAAAAACGGTGGTGACTTTACATAGTAAGCATAGTGGGGCAAACATGCTTTGAGGGCTGTCAGATGCACGTTATACTCTCCCCAATTTCAGATTCTCCCGAGCTGCAGGCCTAAGGGATTCAAATCATTTTGCTGCTACAAGCTCTTGATGAAACTTTGTTCCTGTACTCCAAATTAACTAACAATATACACAGCCTGTGATTATAAATCTTCTTACTGGAATGACTCACACCACAGTTCCTCAAAGCCTATTGCCCCCACAGTCTGTGACAAAGAGTCAGATAAAAATAGATCAACTTTTCTGTATTCCTTTAAATACAATTGCTTGGGTTTTTAAGGATGAGTGTAAACTTGGGTGTGCCTGAAAATTTAATTCTGGAGGAGGGAGGTTAAGATAGAAACAAATTTTTAGTGCACACATACAGTGGTATATATGATCTGTGCCAGTGCCTTCACCAGAACCATTTGACTGCAGACAGACATTGCACAGCATTAGAAATTATGCTAGTGATGGAAAATCACTAGAAGCTAATCATCTTTTAGAGTAGGTGGAAACTCCTACATCTGAACTGCATTAAGTAGGATGAGATGGACCTCCACAATCTGCTCAAGTCTAGTCCTTGGGAGCTCTCTTCTATCCCCTTTCATAGGAGGTGAAAATTGATGGGCCAGTTTCCCAAGGGACATGAGCAGAAACAGTTCTCTACTTCCATCAAGATTTTAACAAATGAACGTGTGTCACATTTTTAAAAGAAAGAAAAAAAAATCAAAATTAAAACCCAAAAACAACAGCTAATCATCACATTTAGATTAGGAAACATTGAAATGAATGTTTATAGTTTATTAACTGCTACGAGGACATAGCTTGCTATTTATGAAGTGCCAGATTTGGAACACAGAGCCGATTTGGCAGCAATGAGGAACAATCATTTCCCTTTTCTCGCCATTTCTGGTCCTGACACTCTGAGGTGCTGAATGCTCAGGCATCTTGTGGAAAGCTTCAATTAACTTTTGCAATTAGATCCTTCCAGACTTAGACTGAATGGTAATTGCCAGGTAATCTTCCTATCTACCCTCCTTGGTTAGTGTGAAGCTGCAGGGCTGCTCCACAGAGCCTATTTCACCCCAGCAGCCACACACCAGATCCCTCCTGCCGTGGCTTGCAGAGCAACCTTGGGCTGTGCCAGTGCCTCCTGCCTGCTACACCCTGCTGGTCTGACTGCCCAAGGACCTGGAGCCCTTCTCAGCAGACAGACACCTCCGGGCTTCTTCCTCTCTGCACAGGGGCACTGTCCCTCTAGGTACCTCAATAGGTGTTGAGGTAGGGCTTCAAATCCCTCCCACTGCAGGTTATGGGAGAAGCTACTCAAATGGACATTAAATAAATAAGTAAAGAGTCTCACTAATGCACTGCTGAAAGCCTGCTGGTTGTTTTTGTTTCGTTAAAGCTTACTTTTAAATTAAGTGAAGGGAGGGCACCCCAGGCTTTATTATTCCCTGCCCCAGAAGCACCAGTGTGGGGAAAACAGCTTTCCTGTCAGAAAAAAACCAAAAACCCCATAGGACAAAGAAGAAAATGGAAAAAAATATACTACATAGAGATATATGTGATGTTTCTTATAATCCCTAGGAAATCAAAAATCACAGTATCGGGTCAGATAGTGACTTCTCCTTGTGAAATAGCACCCTTTAACATCAAGGAGCAGGAGTGCCTGCTTTGAGTTGGGATTTAGAAGAGGAGGCAGAGCCTGGTGTGTGAGGGGAAAAGAATCATCCTGGCTTCCTTAAACACCATCCTTACTGAGCTTTTTATCAACAGACTACATTCTAAAAATAACACAGCAAGTAGGATCACTATTAGAGAAAGGTAGAAAATAACCCTGACATTAGCATATCCTGCTCAGAAAACCATTCCTAGATACACTAAATTTATTGTGTCTTTGGACACACTGAGATCTTTTAATTAATCAGCAAAACCCTGATAATGTGATGGTAATTATCAACAACCAGCATGCCTTTAGTGCTGAGTTTCCTGGGCTGTTTTGGCTTTGATTTTTTTTTTCCCATTCCATAGACATTTTTAAATAACACCAAATCCAAAAGATATGGAAAGATATGGCAAATAATGACTTTGCCTCTCAGGCACAGATATTTTCTTCAATACAACAAATTTTCTGATGACCTGATATTTTTGGTTTAAAAGCTACACAACTTCAGACTCCACCCATTTCATCTGGAGTTTGCAATACATGCTTTTACAAATCCAGAGTAGGCAGACAATTACACAGATTTGCTTGTGAGAATGGGGGAAAAACCCAGACAAATCAGCTACAAAAGGTGTGGACTATAAGCAATTCCCAAACATTGTCTTCACAGAAGCTTTATTTTTCAGACTACTTTGCATTAAAATACATATGTGTGCATATATATATATATATTCACACATATACATTTATATTGGGTTGTAAATAGAAACTGTTCTGGCACCATGCAGTGCAATGATCCTTGGATTTCAGAAGGTAAGGCTGACCATTAAACTAAATTGATCGAGAAATGCAGGGATATTATACTAACACAACTTGGAAACCATAAATAATGATAAATTAGATTCTTAAACTGGATAACTGGATATCCAGGTTGACTCTAAAGGGGGAGGCACTTATAGGATATTTTCAAGCACAGTATTAAAATAATTTTCTGATTATACTTCCATTAGTTGGTTTGGTTTTGTTTTTGTTTTTGTTTTTGTTTTTGTTTTTTTTGCATCTTTTCAAGATCAAACTCGCAGTTGGTCATTGGGCTTTTTTGGTTTTTCTTCTTTTTTTTTTTCAAGAAAGGCATAGTTTTAAACAATACAGCTTTATAGGTGAAAAACAGACCAGCAATATGCTTTGGGCTGAAATGTGGTTTGTTTTGAATTGTTAAGTTCTAGTTGTAACAAAGGTAGCTTTACAAGGTTCTTTGCCCTGAATGTGAGAGATTCTGCCAAAAGTTAGAAGAAATTTTTATTGTAATACCCAGTTCCTGCTGTAAAGGATCCACAAAACACACTGTGCAGAACTGACATAGCTGAAATCTCTATGAAAAAGCATTTGCTAGCTCAGTCAATGAGCCCTTCATGTTCCATGAACTTCAAATGTTCTAAATACAGCATTTTCCTTTACTACTCTTGATCCCCAGAGCAATTTATCTGAGGAGCAGACTGTACCAGATGAGCTTAATCTTGAGAAGTCTATTTTTAATCATGTCTCTGACTTTTAGAAGTCAGTTGGTTAAAGATTTTTTTAATATGCAGCCACAGAGAAACAAAATTTGAATGTAAAAATAATTCCAATGCTGAATGGCAAATTGCCCATAAATGCAAGCAAAAAATAGACAAGGTCCTGCAAGCACTTTCCATGGAATCAGTGAAAACTACTGATGTAGAAAATAAAATTCCGTTCCAATAAGTAAAGTCATTTTACCCAAGGGCATTGAAGACTTCGCTCATGCCAAAGAGCATCAGGAGGTGGAGATCACACCATCCTAGGAAGTCCTGAGTAAGGACATAGTATCAAGTGGTAAGGCTGGGGGAGATGGAAATGTTTCAGGTTGTATTGGCTTGAAATTCCCCTGAACCACCAAGGAGCTGATTTGTTATCAGCAGTAACAGCCTCTGCCCCTAAGAGAGGGGGACGATACAGGAAACATATGCTCCAGGCTATTTATGAGGATGTTGCCAGAAATGGGTGCAACATTTTGAACATGGTGACCTGCACTTTTTTGAGATTATAATTGTATGTGAAGTCATAAACTGGACAGAAAGGACATATAAGAGGGACATGGAAAAGAAACATAATGAAAACTATTAGTAGGTGATAGTTTCCAATTCATTATTTTCTCAGGAAAAGAATAAAACAGCATACTGCAGAGCTCTCAGACTCCACCTTTCAGCTCCTTTAGTCAGGAACAACTATATCCAGCTCAGGTTCCTGTTTTATCTGTGGTAAGGACAAACATCTCCTCCAGCAGCAGAGTTATTTGCTCCTAGAGGTAGCTGTGGATCTCTGGCAATGACTGGGGAATGACTGGGATACAAGAACTGCACTGGTGGTTCTGTGTCAAAGGGAGCAGCCAGTGCTTGCTTTCAGATACCTATGGATTGTACATCCATTTCTAGGACCACTTAGAACAAACTGTCAGAAATTTGTGCCAATTTCCTCATTAGTTAGGGAATAAGCTTCAATAGCTTAGGAGAATAAGCAGATGTCAGGTGGCTAAAATGCAATACCATTTAAGATTCTGCTCACATTCTCCTCAGTTATATCAGAAATACAAAAACCTTTTAGTACAATATTCAGTACCAATTTCCTTTGTCTTTATTCTGCTACACACCAGATCGACTTCTTCCCCAGTCCCAGGGGTCACTAGAGCTCTGGGTACTCAATGCCCATGACTACAGTTTCTCTGGGTTTATTTTCTGTATCACCCTTCTATCTATATGCAAGTAATAGAACTGACTATTTTATTAGATAGAGTTTGTGATGACAGATGGGCTACAGCATCCAAATGCTAACATTTAGGTCCTTGCAGAAAACATTATTTTTTAGTTGTCTTGCAGATCAGCAGTAAACACAACGTAAAACAAAATAATAAAAAAAAAGTTGGATAGTAAACCCTGAAAGAGTCTAATCTGTGAAAGAATGAGAAACATTTTAATAAACCTGTATAGATTTCTGGATGTCTGTGTCACAATTAAAGTGCTCATTAGAGAGACCTGGAATTTTCATTCATACAACTTTCCATATAAAACTCCTACTAAATCCCACTAAAGTTGCAAATCCTACTAAAGTTGCCTTGATATACCAGTAAAAAATCCAAAAGCTGTTCCACAGCAGAAATGGCTGTGCGTTTTTAACCAGATTGGATGCTCAGCTGTCACTGCTGTCTGATCATATGGACTTCTGCATAGGAAAGCAGTTTTTCTTTGCCCAAATACATTAAGCTAGAATTTCAGACAGAAAACCACAAATAGCATTGATGTGGTGTTTAGCAAGGGGGACTTCTTTGTTAAGACCTTCATTCCTGTTACTTACTATGTAAGAAACAGAGGTAATTCAATTTTTTGCCCAACCATTATCAACAATTATTATCTTTTCAGTCAATGCTGAGGGAGTACAAAGGTGTGACAAAACAGTCTGAAGACCAAAATGTAAAATATAATTCAACATGCAGCATAAATACAACCTTCTCCTGATTTGCTGACTTCCCCCATGACTTCCTCACATATAGCAGGCCATCAGCTTGCAAAAAACTAGTTTTAGACCTTTACTGCTATAGGTGTTCTGGCATAATAATTTCAATCCAATTTAAAGCCTGAATTTCAAAGCCACTGAAAAATATCAGCACATCTCCTTTCATTTAAAAGATTTCATTTGCTTCAAGAAATTTCATCTTCAGGTATTTTCCATTCTCACAGGTGATCTCTAGTGTTAGCATCTGCTTTCTTGCCCTTAATACTGTTTTGCCTTTTCTCTAACTGAAGATACAAGCTTTATTGTTTACTTCTAAAGGCTGAAATGTGTCCCTCTTGGTTATTTTAATTTGTTTTTTTTTTTTTTGGGCGGGGGGGTATTTTCGCTTCTGGTATTGTCAAAGTAGCTGCAACACCACAGGATGCATTTCATATTACCAGTGACAACAATCTGCATTTAATGTGGCTGATGTTTGCAGTCATTTAAAAGGGGAGGTGAACAGCATAAGCTAAAAAATGTGTTCATAGTCTGTTTTCTCAGTGCTGAATCTTTCTCTGAAGCCACTTGGAAGTTTACCACTGATTTAAATAGGAGACTGATAGGGTTCTAAATTTACTTTTCTGAGATGTGCCCCCATTTTTTAAACAACACCCTGAATATTTTCCAACATTCTCTTCTTCCATTCTAGAATAGGACATAAATCAGGGACCTTTCTCTTTGTTGTCTGTCACATGTTTTCCTGGAAAATTCATAGCAGGGATTTAAAGGAAGAAGATCAGCAATACATGCAAGATGAGTATACACACTTTTCTTTTGAACTCACATCTAAGGTGGTCTTCGGTGCTCTATGATTTTTCCTATTGTATGCAGAGTGACTCATTTGGACTTTGGCACTGTTCAATATTTTCCTGCTGTTTGAATTGAAAAAGAAGTGAGTGTGAAGAGGCTGATGCAGACTGGCTCCATCTGCACTTCCTCACTGGCTCCCAGGCTGTCAGAAAGTCAAGGGCGGCTACGGTCCCCTTGTTCCTGCATCCCTTACTCTTAACAGGGCATTGTTCCTAAACACTATTACCATTTCAGGTTGTCACTTAAAGGAGATGTTACATGCACAGTTATTTCAGAAATGATGGGTTGTTCTGCCCTCAAAAGCCATGTTTACAGCTCTACCCTTTGCAGAGGATGGCTGGCTGCCACTGCTGCTGGCTGCACTTGGAGGATAGCTGCAAAAAGCTCTTCTTTGACCTAGTGACTTTTAAAGTTTGTATTTCCCCTCATGCTCCATGCTAAACTATGAAGTTTGCACAGCCACCTCCACCACTACAACGAGGAATGCTAAGTTCCTTTATAAATGAGAGGATGTTTCATAGCTGGGGTTTGCAGGAGACAGGAGCAGAAATTTCTCTGAAGCTACAGAAAGATTTCTGTCGGGAGTAGACAATGAAAGCAAAAAGATTGTGTCAAATTGCTCTATAAATCATTAGTTAATTATAGGCCTTAATCATCTGCATATTGTAGAAAACAGCCATGCTGCAAATCAGATCCACTCAGCCAGCTCACAGACTGGCACAGAACTGAGAACTAAATGTATGGGTAGTTCATAATCATAATAATCTCTTTAATCTCGTGGCACTGCTGCACATAATGATATTCTGAGAGCAAATCTGATGCAACTTTAATAATACTAGGGAAAACAAAATACAGATGTTCCTAAAGTAAAGGAATTTACAGACAAATGTACAGAACATTATAAAGTAAGATTAAAAAGAATTTATCATCTGCAATAACCTAAAAGAATAATAAATCTGACAACCTGAGCCAAATATTTAGAATGCATTTGTATATTTTCGGAACTGCTGTGCTGTTATGAAAAAAAAAAAGTCAAACTATCCTACATTCATCAACCTCTCTCATTATCCAAGGCTCTCACCAGACTTGGCTCACAGGTGCCAGGCCACAGAACAAGCCAGCAGTTGGAGTCCTTTATCCAAGGACTTTCAGCTGCTGTGGAGCACCCATTACAGCAAATTTAGTTTTCTGACACTTACATTCATCCTCAGAGTAAAAAAAATATGCAAATTCATACAGCATGAAAGATAACAAAAGAAGAATTAAATTCAGTTCCTATTCTGGGAGAGTCAAAGAATGCTCAAGGTACAACTTTATAAAGAACTTTCATCTACATGCATCCTCATCCAACACGAAATGGGAGTGGGGAGAATTCTTCCACTCATCTGAGAGAATTTTTTTTAATAGGGACAGTCTTGTTCAGATTAAATCACAGCTGTGCAAATCTCATGCAGGTCATAATAAACAGCCTTCGTATGATGCCATTTCTTTCCCTTTATTTTTGTTAAGGAAGTTACTTCCACTCAGTAGGGCTGTGTAGTCTATTACACGATGGAGATATTAAATAAGGCTAAGAATTGTTTGCTCCCTATTACACGGGTCTCTCTGTCACTACCAACTACAAAAAGGGTAACAATAAATAAGCAGTACCTGTGCACCATAATCAGTCAAAAAATCCTATTGAACATTTCACTTGAATTGACCCCTGTCCATAAAAATGGACTAGTAAAAAGTATGTAGCTGACCAACCTACCCATGCAACTGAGCAGTGGAAAGCCGCCAGTAAGACAAGAAAAGGCAACAGGTAAGAATTTCCTTAAGTAACCACAAAACAAGCTCCTGGAACTGTACTAGTGATGAAAAGACACAAAACTACAGCTGCCAGCCCAGCCAGCTGCTGGGAACACCCATGTGACAGCAGGGCTGTATGACAGCAACCACCTTCATCATCACTGGAATGACTCCCCTTGCCCTTGCAGCAGTGGCAGTGGGCCCTCTCACACTTGTTCTGCATTTCTGCAATTATCCTGCAAAATACAGTGTGCAAAGCTAAGGGAAAAAAATGTCAGAACATATTCACTGCTGTCTTTTTCCTTGGACCAGGCTTCACAGGCTCAGAAAGAGACAGATTTATGGCTCCTGAGTTGTTAAGGCCCTCTCTGTTGAACTCAAAGCCAATAAACAGAGGAAAATATGTTGTATAATATGAAGAAGATGGAACACTGGCTTTCCAGAAGTGGGTGTATTTTGCACTTGGTGTAATTTCCAGGACCCTGTAGCACTGCAAGCATAGAGGTACCGTGCCCAAAAGCCCTCTGTTCTCAGTTGCACTTGTCAAGCTGATCCAGGTGATACTTTGGTCTATGCAGAAGCTGTGAGATTTCTTTACTGAGCTACCAACTTCCATCTTCCCCCACTCTTACTGGAGATCAAAAAGTTTGTGTTTCCTGACTGCCATATCTGCTCATTTTTTATCATCTATTTAGATGTTTAGTGTTTTATGATAGGAAGCATCTGTTTGCTGTGAAGAATAGCTAATGAAACAGGCATCTCATCACTAACATCTGATTTTTACTCACTATTAATTAGAAAGAAAGATGAAACCTTGCTTTCCTTTTCTTTTTTTCAAATAGAAAAAAATATGTTGCTGGCTTTTATTTTGATTTGTGTTTTATTTTAAAGGTCTCTAATGAAAAAAACAGCACACCTTTGCAGAATGGCAGTAGAAAATTCTCTAGAAAAGAAGCTTCCTTACGTTCTTCAAAAGTACATTTATATTCTTACTCCACTGGATATTATGTATATAATATTCAGCAGGTGACAGGAAACCAAGATCAATACCAAAAATTGAACTGCTTTGTGAATCCTTCCTCTTGCCTAAATGTCTTTGCATCATACCTTAGAATCAAGAAGGCCTGATGAATAATTTTCAGTTCTAAAGAGGCAGTATATTCCTGAGAAAGTCAAGTTTTCTTTTCTGAGTAAAATACCCAGTAATGGGCAATAGGACAGATATCTGAATAGAAAGTAACTAGAAGACTAGTAGCAAGAAGGAAAAAAAGGAAATCTGGGGCAGGGGGGGAAGGAAATATGTATTCTGGTCCAAACAACATGTCCCTGCAAATTTACAAAGTCTAGCTGATTCACTAGAATTAGATTAACACAACATTGCTCATTTCCAAGTGCAAAGTCTGCGTGCAGAAAATGCTTAATGACAATACTAAGAGGAAACTTGCTGAAGCAGTAAGTCACAGATGGCCAGAATAAAGTACTGAAACACCACAGCAGTCAAGTTGTACTGGGGCTGAGTTAAGATTTCCCTTTGCACTGATCTACTCTGTAGAGGACAAAGAGTGACTGTGCCTACTCTGGAGAAAAAAGGAAACATTAGAACAGCTCTGTGCAGCAGATTTAGGGATGGAGATGCGCCAGAAGAAGTTTTAAAATTTGTTTCTCTTTCCAACAATGAGTAAGCACATTGAACATTTTAACATCTAGATAGCATTCCACACGTAAGTAAAAGAAGAATGAAAAAAAAAAAAAACCCTTAATCCCTGTATCAAGGACCCTGGGGACAAGGAACACATCAATATGATATCAGGTATTTCAGGATTTATACTGTCAAACCTTTGGGCATTGTTTGCAAATTAATAGCATGTCCCTGTCTAGATGCAAAGATTTCGTTTATTCTCACCTGATATGAAAAGGATTTAGGGATTGCTTTAAAATAATGAATATAATGAAGGAAGGGTGGTGTTAAGCATTAGGGAAATCAAAATAATCTTGGCTTTACTACAAAAATATTTCGATTACATTGAGGCAAGTCATTCCGTTTCAGTAGATTAGTTCTTTATGTACTTCATACTGAGATTAGAATAATACTACTTTCTCCCTTCTGCTTTTTTGTGACTTATGTATTTCTCCCCTTTTAAGACTGCATTTTCTGCTATACTGACTTCTCCTAGAATAAAAGACCCTACATCTAAACTGAAGACTTTAGGAATCATAATTCTAACAAGAGGCATGTTTGTAAACCTGTCATTTGCTAGTAGGTTAGTTGTACAGCAAAAGAAAAATAGCTCAGAGTTGAGCATAATTATAACACACAGGGATTCATGTTTAACATTTTTATATGAACACTGCCAATTCCATACAGAACTATCTGCAATATTAAATAAAGCCCTGAATGTAGATGTTACATCCTTACAGCAGGATGGAACGAGGCACTGTAGGTAATATAAAGCAAAAATGGTTTTGGATTATAGACATTCATACTAAAGATTTAAATAGTTATCTGAAATCAAAGTTGATGAGCAAGTCTGCCCCACCAAAAGTCTTGAATACAGGGTACAATGACTGCCACTTCAGAGCAACAGGCATCACCCTTTAATGACAGTTTAGGATACTGGATGCCATTTTTCAGCTATGATCAGCAAAATCAGGTCTGAGGCAGGCAGAGAAGAAACAGCACATTTACTCCAAAATGGAGAAGTAGAGACAAGACAAAGTGTTTGAGCAGCACTTTCTAAATAGAAGACTGTTACACCTGCCATCAGCACATTTTCAAACATGTTCCTGAGCAAGGGAAGAGAGTACATTCTCCCAAATTACTTACCCACTTTATGTCAGAAGCACCTTAATGAAATGATTTTTAAATGAGTGGCATGTCAATGTTTAACCTTTTTATTTACTAGAGAGAAAGAAAACTACTTTGGTTCCATACATGCAGACATGAATATCCAAGTGACATTTTAGAAGTTTCAAATGAGACAAACTTTCTGAAGCTTTCTTGTCAGTTTTGTCAAGAAATTATTCAGAAATACTGTAAAGTGTTACTCAAAATCCCATGAAAGTCACTGCTCCACTACATTCAAAAGACCTTTCCTCCAACACTAAATTAAAACCTATATTCAAATATCTATTTTAGGTGCTGCAGATTAATGATATTTCATCACAGGAACTTTCATAATTAAGTTCTATGGACCTACAGATTTAAATTGGACACAGTTAAAATGAAACATGGAATTAAACTTATAATCCATACTTGGTTGGATTTTGCAGAATTTTGCAACTGTCTTATTCAACATGCTGAGCTTTCTAGTG
This sequence comes from Chaetops frenatus, assembly GCA_013400775.1. Lineage (NCBI taxonomy): Eukaryota > Metazoa > Chordata > Aves > Passeriformes > Picathartidae > Chaetops > Chaetops frenatus. The sequence continues at coordinate 286,391 of VZTR01007158.1, read as the reverse complement.
CTAGACCATGGAATATGCTGGGGACAGTCAGCTTTGAAATCAAGCATCCAGACACACAATCCCAGACACTGACAATATGTATGTGACTTTATGATCCATGATTTAGGTCTCCTTCAAATCCCACAGAAGTTCATAATCAGTCTCTTGTAAGTACTGGCATACATTCAGCTAGCTGAAGTTTCTGTCAGCATTAATAAGATCAAGTTTTTAACAAATGTAACAGACAGAAAAGTAGCATTTAAGGAGATTTCAAGATGGATGTATCTATCTAAATTATAGACCTATGTAGTTCATACTGAATTGAAAAAAGAGAAAACTTCTGAGAAATTAACAGAATAAGTTTTCAATAACATAAAAATAATCATCTCTGTTAACAGGTTTGTCCTTCAAGATATTACCCTACTCCAGTGCCCACTTTCTCACAAACTCAGTGCTTTGCTTGAGTACCAGCAGATCCTCCCATTCCTAGAGCTCTTCATCTTCTTTGCAAATACAGCTTCAATATGCTTCTTGTGGGCACTGCCTCTGCCCTTTGCTTTTCACTGTCCTTGGTTACATAAATACATGATTTCCCTATAGGAAAACAGCCTATAAAATCTCTGCCTAATATTAGACACTTTAACAAAGAATTTATGTGGATGGGCATGTAAAAGCAAGGGACAGAACAAGAGAGAAGTATATGTAATTAACACATTGTAAAGGTAATGATGGCTAGAGAATTTTGAGTTTCAATACCTAAGCCAAAAGGTACCAGTTTTTCAGATGCATAGAATTAACAGGATAGTAATTATTATAATTAGACAAGGGTATACAATCACTAATCTTGAACACATGTTAAGGCAAAATATGTGCCCTTCTGTAATGATAATAGTGCAGTTCCCTTGCTCTCCAAACTGGCTCAAGTCATTTTACTATACTGCAAGTTCTAAAATAAAAAAAAATTAAATCACAGTTAACACTAAATAATCTCTACTGAAATATTACTGAAAAGGCGAGGTTGCCAAAACTGCAACCTTCAAATTCTCTTTATGGTGTTTATATATCAACTTTTCAGTTGTGGTGAACCTCAGCAGAACCTGCTGCTTACCACAACTGCTGCAGCCACCAAGTCCCTCCCAGGGCTGCCAGAAATGAGGATCTGCACTATGATCAGTGTCAAAGATAACATAGCACATCTGGCAGTAGGGGTGGTGAGAGCCCACTCTAGCAGACAGAGGAGATGCCAGCTGCTAACAGAGATAACAGACATTCTGCCTGATGCATGACCTGCAAACCAAGAACAGCCAGTCAAGAAAGCCCGGTTGCCATCTCTCTGATAAAGAAGACGGAGGCCAGGGCTGCTGATACTGTCCCAGACATCAGTATTTAGCTGTGACAGCAACTGAGCTGCACAGCAAAGTTTTTCCCACATATATTCTGAAACAGGATTTATTGAGTAGGCCCGGCATCCACTGACTGCTCTGATGGAGAGCAAAGCCAGGTGCCAGAGACAGAAAGTTATGTTGCCTGAAATAACTGTTAGAAAATTCAACTGCATTAGTCCCTCTCAATGATTCATTCAGTAATGGTGCTGGATTCTTCCTTGCACACAAATATCCTGTAACTGACTTGGAAAAAAACATTACTATTGCACAGATTATTTTTACTATAACGCCCTTATTCTAAGTCCAAACTATTAGGTAAAGCCCATGAAAATAACTCTGGGAACTGCTGCTCAGAATTAAAAACCCATTCTGTAAAAAATTCGTGTTTCTCATGTCCAAGCACTTCTCAAATCTAATTATAAACAGTTCATGGTGCTACAACTGCAGACAATTGAATTTTAGAAGGAAACTGATCCAAGACCTTTTCTGGTCATGGATCACTGAATCCAGAATCATGCAATCTAATAAAGGAAATGGTATATACCACTGAATGTGACGATACCACATAACAACAATAAGAACCACACCACTTTCTCCACTATTCATAAAGCTTTCCTTTAAGTAATCCCATCTCTCAAGGCAGCATCAAGCAACTTGTTTCATAACCTCTTAATCAGAATACTTTTTATCTCCACTTCTTCTATGATCCAGATTTTTCTGCTGAAAAAAAGATGAGAGGGATAATTTAAGTACAGATCAGTTTGGCTTCTTTTGAACTTGTTTTTGAGATTTCCTCCCCTCTGCATAATGTACGTAACTTCTTTACAGCCAGGTACTCTCATAGCTCAGAGGCTAAAAGTTTCTTGAAGACATATTCACCAATATGTGGCAAATTGAACAGCTTAAGACATGCTCTCCGGTGGCTTTGAAAAGACTGAGAGAATTGTGGTTCAAGCATGAAAATTGAAGTTATTCTCCCATTGAAATTGTAGCATTCAAAACAGATATCTTGTAGTGAATACCACCAACCCTTTTTGGATGTACTTCAGTCAACTTTAAAAGACTATTTTTAGAGGAAAGAGAATTAACCAAATTTAAGGACACATAAATAGGCTGAATAGACAAAATCAGAGTGTACATCTGTCTGATGAGCCATTCTTCCCTAAGGAGGAAAAACTGACTACTGTCTCACATTCATCTTTGCTAGAAGCATCTACTCAGAATAACTCAGAGTTTTTCTAAATCATCACAGTCACCCAACAAATAACAGACATAGTCTTCTGATCCATGGTAATTCACAAGAGTTAACATTTGGACATTTATTTAGACAGATGCAGAGGAAAGGAATTTTTTTAAGCAGTTCTACCTTTGTTTGTAGTTGTATTCAGTTTTTCAGTAAGATAGAATAAGTTTATTATTAAAAAATCATTGTTTTCTGTTGGCTGGTTCCTGACAAGCTTGTATTGTTCAGTGTTGCTCTTTTCCATGTTCCCATATTATTTTCATTATTATTTTGCCCCTCTACATTCTCTCTCTTTTTACTTTTTTTTTTTTTCCTGGATACCCTGGGAAATGTCTGGATTCTGCATGATTAAAGTTAATGGGAGCTTTGCCATCAGCTTCACTAAATATGGGATAATACTCTGTGCCAAATTCCATAAACCTTCTAGTAAGCCACAACACCTGCTTTCCTTCTCCTCCCATGCCCCGTTTCTCTTCATTGCACATTTTTTCTCTGCTCTGACACTTATTAATCCATACATTCTATCCAATCAATCACATTCATCTTTCTTCACCAGTTATGTTGTTGTAGCTCTGTGGCTGAAATTACTAGGGCAGTGTGAACTCACTTTTAAGTGCTACTTTTCCTATTGCCAAAATAATGTCAGTGTATCACAGAACACCAGTCTAAAATGGTATGCAATACCTTTTCATGCATCTCGATCTGATTTTAATTTAACTTTCAGTACCACTTGGAAAATCACCACCCTATACATTTATTTCTAAAATGTTTTTATACCCAAGTGTTAAATCTTTACCATTGTTCAGCTTGTTGAATTCCAGTCTCCCCTTCCTAGCAAATGTAATGAACACACTTTATTATTTCTGCCAAAATGTTTCATCATTTAAACTTCAGCAGTTCTTCATTCTTTGTGTTAAAACCCTTCCTGGAATTCTCAGTTTAACTCCTCTCGAGCTTAATTAAAGACATGTCTTCTAAAAACACCTATTGAGACAAGCAGAACAAGTGGAACTGTCTTAGGAAAGCACAGAGCCTCAGCTTTAGAATAACAGTGACTAAGCAGAGCAGAAGCAAAGACGATCATTGGGGAACGATCACTCGGGTCAACAGTCTCAAATACAGATTAATCACGGGGGGAAGGGACCAAAAAAAAGCACTTTGGGAACAGTTGGTTTCTTATTGATGCAAGACCTACTGCCCTGCCTCTTTAGCATATTCTCTCATTTGTTAAGACCTTTCATTAGCTGTGTGAAAGTAATCCACTACTTCATCTCCAAAAAGTGCGACAGGCCAAGCAGCAGGTGAATGACTTCCTTTATCCAGTTCTGTCTGACTTTGACTTTATTAGAGTGATACATCATTCAGGATTCAAATTAATGTCTATCCCAAGAGAAGTATCGTATGGCTCGATATTTACTCTAAGTGTTCTTTGAATTTGCTGTCTAGAGAAACAAAGTGCAATGCCATTATCAGAAAATTTATTTTCTCCTACTGAAGACTGCTCTGTGAAAGCCAGGCTTCTACTCCTTGTAGTTTATAAGATGTAGGTTTTTTGCCCTCCCATATTTTTCTTGGGAAAAAAATAAAGCCTGACAAGGCTACAGTACTAAGAGCAAAATACTGTATGTTCATTCCAAATCTAGCTAAACACACACAGTTCAGAGTGCAACTGCTAAATGCCTATAGCTCACTCCCTGCTTTTATAAGAAGTTAGAACACCGCCTAAGGGAGGCAATGACAGGAAATATTTCATAATNCTGTCCTTCAAACCAGGACATAGTACCACTGGAGCTGATTTTTACATCTTTATCATTCATTCCCTGATACAGAATCAATCAGCTTAATCCAATCCAATACCAGCACCAGGTTGCTGGGGTGTCTGGTAAAGTAACCTGTACCGATGGGTCGAAGACACCTCACTTCAACCTTGTTGCTTTCTTAATTTTTAATCATTATTGCTTCTTCTTAAGACTTGAGATTAAAAGAAGCAAAGTAGCTTTAAAACACTTGAACCAGAGCCCAAGGTTTAAACAGCAGTATCCTTGCAAACAAAAACCCAGGCAGGGGGATTCTTTTCAATTTCCAGCAGGCAGATGTGAAAGCAAAGTACAGAAGCACCTCCCTAAGATTCAGAAAAGATAATTTTCTCCTGAGGAGCACAAGAACACCAGAGACAGGAAAGAGATTCCACAGCTATCCCCATAACCACCCACTGGATTTCCAGAGCTGTTATCCATCCCCCAACACCCAGATCAGGGCAAAATTCACTGCAGATGCCCTGATGTGACTACATGTGTTATTCTGTGGGGCATTTTTTAATTTATTTATCTTATTTCTATCAGTAGTTCTTTTCATTCCTCTCTTAGGCCTTGATTCTTTACAGTAATCAATATGTTTAAATTTGAATAGTAGTTTAAGCTCTTGGGAAATTTAAAAATATGTTAGTTGTATTCAAGTTATTTTACAGGTGCAGAGAGTAGAACCATGTTTTTATTGCATTGTTTCATCCAAATAATTCCCTTATAGAAAGAGAACATATTTTTATGTATTTTTCCCCCTATTTATAAGCTGGGGGAAAAAGTCAGTACCCTAAATGTTAAACAACTTTCTTAGCTTCCCCACCCCCCCCCTTTTTTTTTTTTAACAAATCAAAAAGATTCAGATGTAGGTGTTTTTAAACCATGGAACAATCTTCTTCTCAATAGGTTTTAATCTGGGTCACCATGCTGCAAAACAGTACCTGGAATATTTCTTACCTACGTTTTTTTCTATTTTGAAGGTTTGTTCTGTACAGCAATCAACATCAATGTAATTGATATTCTGCCAACCCTTTAATCCACATTTGTGCACAAACACACTATAAACCTGTGAGTTTATGGCAGTGCAATTTACTTCAGTGTCAACTGAATTGTATAAAACCCACTTGCACATCAATGGGATCACCCATCGCGAATTGGTTTTGTGTAGACAGGGAGTAAATCACCTGATAATCTGATGAGGATGGATTGTGTAAATAGCCCCACAAAGAGCAAATGTGCATAGATAGGGCAATAAATTGGAATGATCGATGGGACAAGCACCATGGTAAGATCAAAGACAGGAGGCTGCAGTAAGCTTTTTAATCACCAGACCTCGCACTCCCATTAACCACTTCCTGTAAACGCTCTCTCAGCACTCTGAATTGGAGATTTTCTTCTTTTTTTTTTTTTTTGCCTTATACCATTCAAGTTCAGTAGTACACAGCCTCGAGCAGCATCAGAAACCAGTTGAAGTGCAAACAAGATCTGTCTGATGTGTTTGCTTGAGTTAGGCAGCTCTACACGTCGCTACCTGCAGGCTATGCTACCTCCTGGCTTCCTCCCGTGTTTGTCTGCACAGAAGTCTTTCACAGAAGTTATTATTTAAAATTGTGACTGCATTCTTTGGGGGATCAGGGTACCAGGAGCTGACACCTCCCCATCCTCAAACCCTCGATGCTGTGCCATTTTTTTGTTTCAGAAACCAGGACTGCAGTTTTGAAGCTCAGAGCACAGAATGAGTGCAGGCTGCCCCTTCCTCCCTTCACCATCTTATCAGAGCTGTGCTTACACTACTGCCACTAATCTTGAATTTGTTGCTGGTCTAAGTTTCCAAGTTCTCTCTCTGCCTTGAAAAGCTGCTCTCCATTTTCCCTCCTCAGCTAGTACATCCTCCAAACCTCCCAAATCTCTCCTAATCTTTATCCTTCTCACATAATAATCCATTGCCAACTAAACCCATATTTTCTATTTTTTTCCTTCTTGAGTTTGCAATATCACTGCCTTATCATCCACTAGAAACTTCTTCCTAAACCCAAGCTGCTTTCCCAGCTGCCCTCCTTGATTTCATCTTCCCCAGATATTTGTTTCATTTCTCGACAGTAGTTGGCTGCAACAGCAACTGCTTCTTTCTCATAAAATTACTGCAGTGAATCCGTACAAGATACCAGAAGACAGTTCTGAAATGCAATGAGAAATGTTTGTGTACTCATGGCTCTTTCTTTACCAGACTGAAAATAGTTTAATTACCTAGAGCTTCACAAATACTCAAATTATCAAATTATCTCTTCTTCTTCTCAAATTTTTCACAATCCTACAGCTGTTTCAGCTACCAGCAGACACAAAATGTGACTTCTTAAAGCAAAAAAACAAAAAATAAGCAAGCAAGAAAAAATTGTTCTTTTCATCCATATTACATCACAACTTAAGGAATATTTAATATATTATTATTATTACCATCTCTAACCCTTTTGCTTTGTGTTTTGATTTCCTTCCACTGAAAGAATTAGCAATCATGCTGTCTGCATCTCTTCAGAACAAGGCCAGTTTAGCTTTCAGTGCAGTACAAGTACAACCATTGCTTAGGAAAAGGGAGAGGAAATTGAGCATACAACGTAGGCATGATGTACTTTGAATAATATTTTGTTTCTATACATCATTGTAGTACATATACAAAAACATTAAAGAATTTTTATACTTTAGAAAACAACCAGATATTTGTGTACTGAAGTAAAAGAAACATTTTCTCTGTGTTGGTGGGCAACGGGGTTTTTGTTTGTTTGTTTTGTTTCACCCTCTTCTCTCCAGTGTTTAAAGCATGAAGATCAAAGATTGTCAATGAGATTGTTAAAATAATCCTGAATACCTATTTCACTTTGAGAGCATAACCATTACCATCAGCTCAACAAGGTGGGCTTTTTTAAGAATCGTTTTGGAAAAAGCTTCCAAAACACCCCACACTTCTTCACAGCCCACGTGGTATCCTCAGGCATATTTAATGGAAGTCTGGCCTCCAGATACCATAGCTTTTGATGAGCTCATTCACAAAGCAGGCTCCCTGATTAAGCCAAGACGTCAAGGAAAACGCAAATGCTTAAAGAAACAATTGCTCAACAAAGGGTTGCAAGATTTTTTCCAAAACACACAGGTCAAGTAATTGGAAATGTGAACGTGAAAATTATTACTACTCAGATGTTTTGGACATGTCCTGTTTTCAAGGTAATAGTCACGTGGCTTTTCTCTCATGGAACTTCAGTCAGCTGCTGCATCTGCTCAATTTAAGAGCTTTGCAGAGCACCGTAAGTGCTGTGGGCATTTCTTGCTAAATTGGTCAAGATTAGTTTTTTAACTCACTCCACAGTTAAGGCACTTTAATCTAGAAAACAGAAAGTCAGGTAGGAAAGCTGTCCAGTCTGAAGACTGTAACCAGACAAGAGATGCAGAGGGTTTGCAGTGAGAACTATCTCTACAACTGTTTTCATTTTAGAAAATAGAACCTCATAATTAAATAAAAATCTTTATGGACAAGGCTTTGAATTTAGAGGAAGGAAAATACATCACCCAACAACCCTTACGCTTGGGGGTGGTGATGGGCCAGTGTAAACCCAACCTAAACAGAAAACAAATATACATACTACTGCAATCATCACCACAGTCTGACCATCTAATTTACAACAAAGAAAAGAAAGAGACAATTTACATCCGATTTGTTATGTTTCACATAAAGAACTGTAAATAGCAACAGAATGAACACGAAATTTCAGCTGGAAATTGTAAAGCACTAAATGGGCTGAGATTCTGAAAGTGCATAGAGATGGGCTGACATTCCACTGCAAAAGAGTTATTTTAGCATTTCATTCATCCATGGCTTATTAGATGCTTCTTAATTTTGATTTACCTCAGGAATTTTTGATCAAAGAGGGACACATAAAAGTGTGGCATCAAATCAGTTTACCAGTGAAGTATTTTTCCCCCCTCTTCCTGAAGAAAACCACTTTGCAGAATTTGATAGTAAGAACTGTGAAAATTAGTTATATAGAAGATTTATGTCTTGAGGCTAAACCAATTACACTGACCTTTCCCTCCTTACCTAATACGCATTCTTTTTATGTTAAAATATAATAACATATGGAATGGCTTCTGCTCTTTTCCAACACCTGGAACTGTGCAGTAGCTTATAAAGCAAGGAAATTTATCTGATATAGAATATTCTGGTGGCATAAGATTATAGCTCCAAAATTATAGAGTAAAACAATCAGTTTGCCCAGGTTGCCTTGCTTTTCTACACTTAAGCAAGGACCTCTGTTCAATTGTGTGAAAAACTTGTGTAAAATTAATCCCTTTAATATACTTCTGCTCTATATGCAGGTATGAAGACATCTTTTACCCAAGGCTGTTAACATTATACCCCAAAGGAATCTCTCACTCAGAAACCAAAAGGACAAACAACTTTGTGTCAAAGCATCAAATCAAAACATAAATAACAGATGCAAAAATAAATTCTCTAACCAGCTGTGGTCAAAGTAGAGATATTTTTAAAATATACATAATAGGCTTTAAAAATTAGTATTTTTAACTTGCTGACAATATGACAGTAATAAAATGTCTCCAATGAAAGACTCCCAATGGTAAGCATAGCGTTAGGAAGGGAGGAATTTATTCTGTGGTCCTTTCAGCAATCAAAATACCAAAAAGGATTTCACGGAGAATTTTCAACTGGCTTTTATCTATGGCCATACTACCAAGCTAGGGAAGGCATTTTCCATAAATTAATGAATCAATTCAGTTTTCACTTTCACTTTCTGTTTTACCTTAAAAGAAAGCCCTGAGGCAAGCAATACTGCAGCACAACACAAACGCACACCCGTTTGTAATAGAGGTCCCTATTCAAGGACTGGTCCACGGTCAACCTTGACTGCAAGAGCATGTCCTTGCTGGAAAAGAGGCTAAGGAAGCAAGCAGAGCACAGGAGCTTTCATCACATTAGATGACAAGAAGGAAGAGGCCCCATCCCTGAAAGTGTCCAAGGCCAGGTTGGATGTGGCTTTCAGCAGCCTTGTCCAGTGGAAGGTATCCCCATCCATGGCAGGGGGTTTGGAAAGAGATGATCTTTAAGGGCCCTTCCAACCCAAGCCACTGTACGATGGCATGAGAGGTACAGTCAGGATAAATACATGACAATGATTAGTCATTCATGAAATGCAGTGTTGTACATTTCTGTATTTTAATGTGTATGTTTACATTCATACACTCTGTTGAGAAAACAAACAATCAATAAAATATGTGACAGGGTTAAAGCATAGGTATAAAGAAATAGTAATACCAAACAAGCCACCATAGGATTAAAAAAAAAAAAGAAAAAAGAAAAATCAAAATATTTCTGTTAATTCCCTTTAAGCCAATATATAAGTTCTTGTTCCCTGTAGGTTCTATACAGTGAGACAGCAGGAAGGAAAAGGTAGCTAAAAAAAGCAGATGGGTGAATAAAACGGAAATAATAAGCAGAGAGAAAGAGGAGGACTGGTTTAGTGGGGGAAATACTAGAAGACTTAATTGGGAGATAGGAAATTAAAACCTGAAAAACAAAGTTAAGCAGCTATTTGGGATACAGACTGATATTTGACAGGGTGAATTCTTGAGGGACACGTGGGATTCCTGATGGCTGCCTTCTGTTACTGTGGCTCTTCATACACAGACACCACAAATACTGAAGACAACCACCTGGAGTGTCCCACTAATCTTTCATTGACTGAAAACAACAAAGAATTTCACTAACTAAGAAGCTTTAATTCTGATTGCACAACAAAGCTAGCTGCAAAGGGGATAAATTGAAGCAAAATTCAGATTAAAAGACCGACATGTTAGAATTGCAATATTAACTTTTTTTGTTATCATTCAAAGCTGCAACACAATTTGTCTGCTTGATTCAGTGCTACAGATGAATCAATTAGAATTTCTGCTATGAGCTCAGGAGAGGGGATCTCCCTTAAACTTTATTTAAATAGTAAATGAAACAAATAGTAACAATTAAAAAAAAACATACAAAAAAACCACACAGAACAGTCGGAAAAAAGCTTCATTATAGTAAAAAGCCTTACTGAATATTCAGCACTGGTTCTAGATGAATGAGGCAATCACCTAAATATATGAAAAGCTAAAGTACAGTGCAGTATATGTTAAATCAAATATTATCACAGGTTTATCCATGCCTGGGCTAAATCCAGAAAGGTACAGCAAAGCCTGAGAAAGAGGTGAACCTGAGACATACATGCAACAGAGCTTCCTTATGTCCCAGAAACATTATCAAGCTATTACACAGGCTTTTGCTCATTGGACAAAAAAAAAGAGGAAATGAAAAGGGAACATCTGCAATGTCTAAAGTATTCTAAAGGGAATATACGGGAAGGATGTTTCAAAGTTATTTGAGCTAGGGTCAAACAGGGATAGGAGATGCAAAACCTAACACAGGTCAAACTACATACTAACAAAGTTTATGTTCTGAAACAATTATTAAGCTCTGTGACAAATAAATATACTGTTCTGAAAATTATTAAACAAATGAGAACAAGCAAGACATTAATTCAGTGGTCTTATACTGATCTAAACTGGTCCCATGTTTTACCCCTTGTTAGAATACTTGTTCACTGTAAAAGAGTTAAGGTAAAGCTATTACTTCAAAAGAGCTCATAGTGCCTACCTGAGAGCACTTGTGGGGGTAGCCTCTTTATACAGGTATTACATTGCCATCTAGTGTATGCAGTATATATTTTAATTCTGCTTCCCAGAATTTACATCACTTAAAGAAGCTGAATTCCTCCCTCAGTTGGCTTTCCTCAATGCATTTTATCTTGAAGCAGAACAGATGTCCTCCAGACTACTCAATCCCAAGAAACGTGCAACCGTTGTTACTGAGAGATTCAGCACCATTAAAACAGCACTACTCCAGAAGCAGCCACTTGCTGAATCTCAGTGTCTTTGGCAGGTACATCCACTGAAAGTTTTAGGAATTTCAACTGTTCTCATGCAACAACAGGTGCTTTGGATTCAGTGGTCCTCCCCTGGAGGGGACACAGACTCTCATCCCTGAGAGCAATACAACTGCCCCACTCTGGAGGAATACTGGGTTGAGGAGAGGGGAACAATCCCAGTCTTTCTGATACCACTTTCTGTAATTAATTAAACTGTTTTCAATCCAAGAAAAGTCCTTGGATGGCAGGGAAGCAGAGGCCACTTTGTGCAGGCAAAAGACTGTTCCACACCATAGTTGCAGGCTGTCCCTACCATGCACCCCCCAAGCCATGAGTCACTGCTCCAGGCAGATGCACAGCAGTTTCTCAATCCTGTTCCAAGAGAAGAAGTCTGGGAGACTGGTGTTCCCCACAGCTCACCACTCTGTGTGAACTCTTGGCTGCTACACATCCCACCTTTGAACCCTATCCTTCCTGCATTACTGGTAAGAGTCTCCTAATTCCCCACCTGTGAACACTGCTGGAGGCACAGCACACCCAAATTAAGAGCAGGAGATGTTTATGTGCTTGTAAAAGTGGAGCTTGTTGGCCAACAACTGAGTGCTGAGCAATGCACCACCACTTTGAACACTCCAGCCTCACTCCAGTTTAAGAATCTGAGCTTTTATACCCAGACCTAGACCTCTGAAGCACATTTCCCCAGTGTTTATGGTAAGATTTATCTTTTCTGGAAGAGTTCTTTCAAGACACAAACTGACCAGGTCCAGAATGCAAAGGTTAACTTAAAAGACAGTGAAAGCTACAAAGGAACACATAATTGCCCTGGCACACAAAATGAGAGGCCCTGGCCACCAAGTTCTCCAGGAGGCCTCTCTGTCACTGAGCACTCCTACCTGCCCTCCCATTCCTTCCTTGGTTACAGTGTGCTGCAGTGAATGCTGAGTGCAAAAGAAAAAAATGTTTTCACACTCACCCAATCTGCCAGTACACCTGAGAAACAACCTCTTCACTGGAAAGAAAGAGCAGGAATAATCCTTACTATTACCAGAAAAGGAAGTGGCCTCTGCTTAAAAAATCCAGCTTCCGCATTATGGAACTGAGGAAGATTCTTTAAGCCCCAACACCAGTTACAAATACCAACTTATACAAGAACTGGCTACAGCTGTTTTTTTCACTGTCTTGTCATTTTAACAATATAGCAAAGGCCTAATTTTATGCATAAATAAAGATATTTTAATGCATAATATTTTATGCATAAATAAACCAGATTTTACCTTCTTTTTTTGCTAGCTGCTGGGGCTTAAATTGCTGGTTCTCCTTGTTAACACATTTGCTCACTTTACTGGCCTTATCATACAATGCTTTACACTGGGTGTAGCAACAAAAAAATGCATTTAATAGACTGCAACCTTTTTATTGGCTACTATGTGACCCACTTTTATTTGTTTATACTATAATTAATATTCAAAGTATATCCTTTATCAAATTCAGTTTTGTTTGTTGTTGACCCACAGATATTACTTACTCTGTGCTTCAGGATGTGAACACACATGGAGCCCATAAGCAGCTGGGCTAAGGGGTGAAGGTTGGCTAGCACCCTAATTAATTTCAGTCTAAAAGAGTCAAGTTAGCAAAACCCCACTGTTTAAGTTAACCACTGCCCTTTAAAATGAAACACTACACTGGCTCCCTCAGCAGATTGGTCTTTTCCAGCAGGGGGGGGAGGTGAAAGACAATTAGGGCTGATAATGTCTCTTGTTAGTGCAGCTGTTGGGCATTAGGCCATGAGAAAAGGTAGCAAGTGTAAATAGACTTCTAGGGTGATCATAATTTCTTTTTTTTTCTAAATATGTTGAAGACTAATTCAGCAAGATACTGATACTGTACAATCACCAATCGTGTAAATATTTCCTTTCTCTTCAGTAGGACAGCCACTCAACTAAGTCTTTAATAATATTAAAGTCTGTAATGATTTATAGATACAGAAGTAGTGAAAGATTTTAGTACACCTCTTCCAACCCCTCCTGTGGACTGTTTCCCTCATTCTATTTCTACCTTTAAACTTATTTCAGCCCTACATTCCCAACTTGTAATAGGCAGGTACAGCATCATCCAAGTTAGTTCAGACACATCCGTAGCCTTTTGGCTTGTAATTAGTAAAAGCTGCCATTGCTGTAACTGGAGTTTAGCTCTTCACTCATTTACCAGAAATAAAAGCACTTACAAATTATTACCTGATCACCATCTTACTACATAATGAGTTGATAAAATAAACAGAGATTTTCTTCAGAGAACAAGATATATAAAGAAGGGAATTCTTTTAATAACAAGTTGTAGAATCTGCCTTTTATTCAAAGAGAAGTAAATTTTTACTAACTGAAGAAAAAAAATATTGTTAACAGAAGAGAATACATATAAATGGATCCTTCATCATTTTCTAATAACTTTTAATTAGTTAATTGGGGTCTTTTTATCCAAAGTGGAAATTGCATGATGTTTAAAATTCAAAAGAGAAAGAGCTCCTCTTGATAGAAGCGTAATAACACAGAGAATTCTATGGCATAAAATTGATGAGCCTCAATTTGCTTGCTAGCTCCAGCAAGGCTGCTCAGCACTTAAGTTAGCAGCCAGCCTCTCACTTGCACTCTGCTGGCATGGGAAAAATGTTATCCTAAGCAAGTAGAAGAGAGTCAAGAAATTTCCAAAGACACTGCTCTACTAATTCCTTAGAACAGAGGATGAAGCTTGTACTAAGAGCCCTTCTGTGTGCCAGTTTGATGTCAAACATCAGTAGGCTGAAGTGAAACAACAAAGGTTTCTCAAGCTGTTCACACTGTAAGTTTACAAGAAAATGTTTGCTGATCATATGGCCATACACAAATTTTCACAGTAAAAGTATACAGAAAAATATTATTTCTACATTATCCATCTACAGAAGTGTTTCCCAAAGGCCATAACCTGTCACTGAGCATTCACCACAGTGGATGGCAAACTCTACCACTGAATTGAGCTGTGGGGGATGGATGTTCTCACCCGGAAGACAAGGATTTTACATCCTTGTCCTAAAAGTAACATTTTTCATTTAAGCTTCTGCAGTGTTTTTCATGGTTACTGTAAAATTTATTTATTAAAAAATGAAGCAGTAAAATATCAGAGGCAAAATTTTAACATAGAGGGGGGAAATGTAATGGAATTTCCTATGGCAGTTGTGAGGGTTTTATTCACAGAAGGGGCAGCCATCTCAAATCTAATAACCAGATGTGTCGAGAACTCAGTGTTTCCAAATGTTTCAGGTATGTGAGGTTTCAAAACATGACACATTGTGCCAAAAATGCACGGAGGAGAGGAAATGGGTAATTGGGAGGGAAATGTGCAGTGGTAGCACGTGCCAATTTGCCCTTGCTCAACATGGGAAAGCTGGAAAGAGTATTTTTGTGGTGGAAAGAAAAGGGACACAAGGTCATTTTCTGGTCCCAAGGATGGCATTTATAATCCAGAGTGATTCCACTGAATTCAATAGTTTTAAAACCAGAGTGGAAAATGGACTCAGGCAGTTATCTCTTTTTAAGCACCATGAGAGGCAGAGAGTTCAGCACACATTTAGTCTCTCCTCTCGAGGGACACCTAAGATAGGGGCCAAACAGTGCTTAAATACCTGGATTTGATGACTTGCAACACATTAGATTAGAATGATACAGAGGATAATCATCTCATCAGCCCAGCTGTATTTGTCCCATCTCTCTATCACAGGATGCTGCCCAGCAGGACGAGTGGTTTGAGATACAACATATTTCTCCCTTCACAGAATTTCAAGGTGGAAACATAATAGCATAGATACCCAGATTCTCTTTTAGTTTTGGTCATCAAGTACTAATTAACAGGTATGCAAGGATTTACATAGTTCTTAGTTTTATGATTAGATATTCCACATACTTATAATCCAAGTTGCAAGCGGGTTTGTAGCTTTCTGGTTTTTTTTTTTAGTTTTTTGAAGCAAGAATTTCAAATATTAAAGACTTAGAGGGAAAAAAGAAGTAACAGGGAATGCTTGCACAACTTGATATTTATCTTCTGGTTATTTTGATCAGCAGCTTTCTAAAGGGAAAATATTATTTGGAAAAGCATGACATGAAAATAATTGAGATACATTCCTTAAACTTGAACACACATGAGAGCTGCAAGATTATATAGGTAAGGCCTGTCATCTCCACACAGCTATTTCTCATTGTGTCTCTTCATGTTGCCTCTTTGTAACCTCACTGTAAACAAATCATTATGGGCATATACATTACACAGAGGTAGAAATTATACTGTTGGTATAAGCCAAATGAATGTCAACTATTGCTTCAAAATATTCCAGCAAGTTCCTTCTTGGCTGAACAGAACACAGATTCACAGCTGGTACATATTGGGATATCTCTGCTACCGTCCCCACAGCAGTGCCACTGGTGGCCATTGTGGACCTTCAGCCTAATCTCAGCATCCCAAAGTTTCAATGCATAATCAAGTTTCAAGGTTTCAACATCATTTCTAGAATAAATATCTGGAAAACATCAAATGAAATTATGTGCTTGAGATTGGCAGAATCTACGTAAAAGAAGTTGTGACTCTGATATTAGAGGAAATATTGCTAAGGAGTATTAATTAATTAGCTGATGACAGAAAAGTGTAAAGAAGAGTAAATCAAATAGAATCCCCTCTTTAAGCTTCCCCTCTTCCTCACTGATTATCTAGTCAGGCGTGAAAATCCACAGTACAATTATGCCCAGAGAAGGGACATAAAATTATGCGGTTTAAAATATAAAGTGTGGTGTGACTGTTATTTTCCTTCCCTGTACATTCAGTGTCTCCAAAACCACACAGCCTTACAGTTCTCAGCTCCAGCTGTAGGGAAGAAGGAGTTTCACTGGACGTGCTCCTGGATGTTTGTGTTCTCAGCTGCTCGCCTACAGTTAATGAAGCTTATCCTGATATTTCCTCTCATTACCAGGCATGGTTTTGATTCTAAGATTAAAATTATCCAGGTCGTAATCCAAGACTATAAAACAATAAAGCAGCAGTTCCAACTATTTGGAAGAGTAAGTTTATTAAGTATTGAAATTGTTGTGGTGGGGATTAGCATAGGTCAAGCAAAGCCATTTCACGGGTCATCCTCTCTTGGAGGAAAAATATGCCTTGCAAGGCAAAATGAGAAATTGAATAAAACCATGAGAATCTACTACAATTGACTGTGATATGCCAAGAAAAGTTCTAGGCCTTGGACCCCTTTAAAAGCCTTTGTTTCCCTTTTGTGAGTGCATTTTTATGGTTTGCACAGTATCCACCTAAGCAGCCATTTGTCCAAAGGAAATTGTAAGTTGTCATGCAGTAGTTTGCTCTGAGATAAGAGACTTAACAATATGAGGAACTGAACCACATTCTATGATCACACCTTTCTGGCCCCATCTTCAAGAATAATTCCTGAGTGAAAATCTGGTAGAACATGAAGTGTGATGCCTACTCATTGCCTTCAACAATTTCTGTCTAAAAGCCCAGAATAGTGATGTTGTTCAACAGAAATGACAAAGCAGTATATGCTTTTGACTCTATGACTTTCTATTACCAGCAGCAGCTTAGTTTCACCTTTTAGGTAATAGATTTTATCGTATTGCAATCTCTTTCACATTTACTGACTTGGAAACCAGCACCTTTTGCAGTGCACAGGCCTTATCAGTATTTTAGCATCCATCTCAGGGGGTCTTATGAGTAAAAAAAATGAGGGCATGGAGAAAGAAAAATTGCAAACTACCAAAGTGGGGAAGAAAAACTGTATAGCTTTGACATCTCAGCCTTCCCCAAGGAAGTAGATGTATTTCAGAGGAATGCAGACTTGAAATACAAAATATTTTCTTGGATATTATGGGAGTGAAGCTGCTGACATTAAAAATATTATGCAAGCAAGTCAGTCTTTAATTAGCAAATTCTAGGACTAGTGTAATTCCAAGAAAATTGAGAAACATGTAAGACCGAAGGAGGAGAGAAAGCCCTTTAGAGCATTTTGACTGATCTGAAAATCAAACACATTTCTGTAACACTTCAGCAGGTTCTGTTTTGTTTGAAAATTTAGTTAAGAATCAAAGCTAAAAAAATCTCACTCAGCTTCATTCAGATCACAGATAGTAAGAGAAGAAACTCAAAAGCAAGCACAGAAAATCAATATCCAAATATTTTTAACAGCATACAGATACTGTCCATAGAGTACAAGCCTGAATGTTCAGAACCCTGTAATTAGTGAATCCAAAAATGCTCTTCAACTAATGAAGCAGAAGCTCAAAGGGATGTGTGACTATCTAAATTGTCAGGAAAAAATTAAACCAGGTGGGACAATCAACTGAAAGGGCGTTCTCCATGAAGAATAAAGTAGCTCAGCCAAGGAACAAAAAAGCATTTAAACAGCTTTTAAAAAGGCTAACAGCCTTACTTCAAAAAAAATTGATGTTTTGAAAAATCTTCTGCACAGCTACATGAACTATCTCAAAGGTAAATTAGCCTCACTAAGAAAATACTGAACATTTGTTCTGCCTCTAAGTTTGCCTAGTTTCAGCTGCCAGCTATTTGATCTTGTTCAGTCTTTCTTTGCTAGACTGCGGTTTCAATTCTGTGCCTGAATCAATAAAAACTAAGAAACTAGTAAAAATGCTTTTAAGTATAAACATTATACTGTAAAATACCAAAAATGTGAATTTTCATTTTTATAAATGAAAGAATCAAGTTGAAGCAAAATAGTATGTTTTTTAAAATTTTACTCTTTACCTTTCAATATCCCTTTTTAAAAATTATTTTTCAACCTACAGTTTTCAAAGGCACTTAAGGCATCTAGGAAGCTTTATCATACATTAATTATTCCGGTACAGAAATATCCACGGCAATATTTTTCAAAAATATTGTATTCACTGTAATTTTATTTTGAAATTCATGGTGTTTTCTATATTTACCTTGGCTCCAATTTTCTTAAATTTTAAATAAGGGGTTTGAGATTAATTACATTGGAAACAGTCTGTGAATACATCTCCATATTTAAATGCTTTGTTGAAGAAAAATTTCACTGAATAAAATTTTCATTCTTCTGTGCCACTTGTTCAAGTCTATTATATTTAATTATTATTTTTTTCGTTTGAACTCTGTTTTCCTGGCAACTATTTATCTGAGAATTCTTAACATAATGTGCCAGCAACTTATGTAAACCCACAACCAATATGACTGCATATTTTTCATGTTAATTTGAATTTATCTTGGCATCTTATAATACCATCCAGTGCATTGGCAAACAAATATTGAATGACTTAACTTGGGATGTTCTCCAAATTTTGTTTCTGTTCAGTGGATATTCCCTGCAAGCTATGTCTAACTTTTCAGACATTACAAAAATGATCAGAAGATTTTGCAGATGTTTAACATCTTGCATGTTGCCACACATGTTAACAAGCATCTGATGTTGAGTCCTGTCACAGGCACGTGGAAATGAAAAGCTGAAGACAGAATCTCTATTTATTTTGAAGGGCATCTATCATGTCCTGGTATAACAAGAAACTTCATTTAGTCCTTCAGTTTCCAGAAGAAGGCATAAGAAAACAGTCCTTAGAAGTCTCTTTTGCAAAAGCCCTTCTAAAACAACCAGTAAGATTTTTAGGTCAAAACACAGTAAAAGATTCAGGTCTAGAGGCTTCAGCACAGTGCATGACAGGCACCTGGTGCCTCGCAGCAATGCAGGGCAGGCACACAGTTTGGCAGAGCCATAGGTACAGCAGAGCTGTATGACACACATTTTAAAACATTCCTGTAAGCACCAGCTGGATCCCAGGCATCTGTGGCTCCTTTTTGAGGTGACTGCCTGGCTCTCCCTAATCCATGGCACCTTCTTTGCCCTCTGGGGGCACTCAGCCCCCTAACACAAGGGTCAGCCTGGGGCTCACTCGCCTGCCATAATGTCTAATTCAGATATGGCTCATAAAACCAGGAGTCTGCATTGCCTTTATGGCAAACAGAGTAGGTGCCTTTAAGGATTTCTGGGCAGTAGGATGACTAAAATAGCCTAGGGAAGATGATGAACATTCTTGCCCTGATCCCTGGCTCCCACACATGCTTACGTGTGTATGCACACAGTGAATCCAAAAGATAAACTTTGCAGCATTGCTTTTCTTTGCAGTAAGATCTTTCTAGGCCCCAAGTTTTATGCACTAAATGTGTGCAAAAACACCTCCAAAATTTTTATTTATGTCTATTGAAACCTAGTAGCACTAGGACTGGGGTGAATGCCCTCCTTTGCCACACATTAATAATAAATGCTGTGCAGTACAAGCCAGTCAGTTGTTTTTTAGTGTACTCCTGCTCCCAAAGCTGCTTCTGTATTTTATCCAAAACTTCTTTAAACTGAAAAGAATTCCCTCCCCCACAGGAAACACAAAGCAGATATGCTGCTATATGCATATACAGGGATAAATATGAATAACATGATAAACCTTCCAATACGTTACCTGAATCTGAAGGGGAAAGTAGGCTGTATGACGTTTGCTGACAATCCTTTTCAGATTTGAGTTTCTTGAGTCACTTCTCAGAAACCATGTCTCAATCATGTCTAACTATGGAATCCAACAATTTCCAGCTTCCAAGTCTTAGTGTGTGCCTCCCACACTCTGGTGTGGAGTAGGAGGCACAGGCCAGCTCATCCCTTCTATACCACCAGGAAAGTGTAGCAGCTGTGCTCTCCTGAAGGAAACCCAAGCATGCAGGCCAAAAGCAAGATCCTGGTGGGGTCCCTGCTCTGGAGACCTGAAGATTCATGGTTCCAGGCTGTGCCAGGGCACCTGACTGCAGCACCCCAGTAAATTCAGAGCTGTGCCAATTGTGGTGTGGGCAGTGGAAAGGAAGTTGTGAATGCCCCACCCCTGGAAGCATTCAAAGCAAGGCTGGATCTGGCTTGGAGCAACCTGGCCTAGTGGAAGGTCCCCTGCCCATTGCAGAACGGTTGGAATTACTCCATCTTTGAGGTACTTCTAACCCACACCATTCTGTGATTTTGTGATTCTACATGGAACTTAGGATCTTTGTAGACACCAGAAGGCCCTGTAATCCACTCCTGATGGGTCTTGGCACAAGTGATCCTTGAGCTGCTTAGGCTGGGCTAGTTTTTGACACACCCTGAGAAAGAACTGGAAGCA
Organism: Chaetops frenatus; assembly: GCA_013400775.1. Lineage (NCBI taxonomy): Eukaryota > Metazoa > Chordata > Aves > Passeriformes > Picathartidae > Chaetops > Chaetops frenatus. The sequence continues at coordinate 265,823 of VZTR01007158.1, read as the reverse complement.
GCCAAGAAAAGCCACATGAGGGGATATTTAGTGAGCTGCAGGGAGGGAAGTCAGACTGTAATTTCGTACTGTTCTTGGCAGCTGAGTCCTCTCTTGAGTGTTGTCCATAGTTTCTGAAATGTGTTTAATTTACCTTTTGTGTAATGGGGGAAGGATGTTGGTTCTACACCCTTGGATACCAGCACATGCACCACAGCACACTGCACAGCTGATGCTCTGCTAAGATCATGAACTGGAATCTCCCACTGCTGGATGGCCTTGCAGCACTGTGGACCCCCCTGTTGCTGCTGTGCTACTAGCAGGTGAGATGTTCATTTAGCTCTGTATTTTGACTCTAAATTAGTGTCTTGATCACATTCTCAGTGGGTGAATGCAACAAAAATGGCACCCAGATTTACCTTCCTATCTTTCACAAAGCAGCAGTTCAAAGGCTTAAGTGATCTGTAGGTTGCAACTGATCCAGCTCATCTCCACTATTTCTACTTCGTGTATTGCAATGAATCTTAAGTTCCATAACCAATTCTGCACACTGTGAAAGTGAACTTCATTTCTTGTTTATTACTTTGCATCTTTCTCCTAGAAAAGATGAAAAACAACTACTGCTAATGCAGAATGAGCAGCCCTGAGAGCAGATAGTTCTGACTACTCCGATTCTAGGCTTGAAGGTCTGGTAATAACAGGACCCTTTCCAGAGAAGTTGTACCTTAACACTAAAGACATAGACATACTGCACTCCTAGAATCCCATAGCCACATAATCCTATCCAGCCTTTACTAAAGAATGATCAGAAACAAGATATGTAAAATCCACTTATTTCACAACACCAGACTGCTTACAATGCATTTCCAGATGTCAAATTCCCTCTACATTCCCAATGCAGGAGCCAAATTCGTCAGCTTCTCTCTTTGACAATTTCCACTGTGCACAGGGATGTGTGATTACAAAAATCTGTAGTGGCTTAACTGAATATGAAAGGAGAACCAAGGCAAAATAACATGGATTATTAACCATTAATTCAGGGAAAATGTAGCACAGTGATAAATGATGCCTAATCATGGATGTGTTTAAGTTATTTCTGAAATAAAGTGCCTGGGGCACAGAGAGGTAAAATAAGGAGGGAAGAAAAAAAAGATCAGCATTGCAAGGCCATTTAACTCAATTAATATACTCCCATTATCACAGTTAACAAAAGCAAACAGCAGTTGTTTCTAAGTATCTCGTTTTTATACTGCTGATTCCAATACTTGATATACTGCTGAAAGCCTTGGTCTCTGGATGTATAGGATTGTATCAGCTTGTTATCCACTTCTCTCCCTAAAGCCGGCTTTAAAAACAAAAACTTCAAGCAAGAAAGCTCACTCAAAACTCTCAAAGCCAGGAGGCAAACACACCCACTGTTTCAGGGTTTTTAATGCCATGAATTCCAGAAAATCTCCTGAGCGTTTTTGTTTTCTGGGTTTAATTATCTAAGTCAGAAATAATGGAATAGAGGCTGTGTCAATGACCAAACCTATGAGCCAGATTAACAAGTGGTAAATCATTCATAACAGACATAGCTCTACACAAACAGAAACATACACAGGGAATAAAATACCTGCAAGGAGAGGATCAGAACAAGTATTTTGCAAGGTTCAGGAAAGCAAGCACTGCGGTGGCATTTCTCAGTCTTGCATTTCCAGCACTAACCACAAGCAGGAATCCAGGCACTCCTCCAGTGGAGCAGGTTTGCTGAGAAGCTCGAGAGCTGCTCTAACTCAGAGAGGCCATCATTAAACTGCTGCTTTCTACAGCCTCTGCAAGGCTCTACGACTCAAACTGAACACAGATACAAGATAAAATCAGGATCATTGCAACTGCACCTTTTAATTTTAAATCCAAGCTCTTCTAAACCTGTCATTCTTCTCTAAAACTTCTTCCTTTCATGGCCTAGTTATTAGGTGTTCCTAAGACACCTGTTACAGCTGTTACAAAAACTCAGAGGAACTTGGCAGCAATTCCTTCTAACATACCATCTGTTTTAACTTTGTTATTAGCAGCTCAGGAGTAGCCAAGGCTATATGTGAATTCACATATATGAATGCAAACACCACAACCTAGCTGGGAAACAACTCATATGCAGTGATTTTACTGGACTGGCTTGCGTTTTTCCATAACCCTGACCACTTGCAGGCATAAGGAATGCTTAGTTATAAGGAATGTGTAGTACCAGAGATGTGCAAACACATTTCACACTGTGCTTTCTAATCCTAAGGATCAATATGGAAAAATATTTGTAAATACTGCAAGAGACATGCAAAACTGTATGCCCTGTCCCCACCAACCCTGAATGGAGGCAGAGCATCTCATTGCTATGCCTTACTTGACTTGAAAGCCTCCATGGGAGAAGTGCTCAGAAAGATGTATACTCCAAAAGGAGGGTGTTCTGGCACAAAGGTAAGGGGCTGTGGACAGCTCTCAATGGGTTATCAGCACTAATCCTGGTCTCCTTTCTCTGTTCCAACAGCAAATTAATTGGCATACACACCCACTGAGGATGTTTATGGCATACTTTGCAGACATGCACAGCCAAAGAGGTCACACCTTGGAACCTGCAAATTACTCACACATATTACATTTTAAATAAAACTGTAGATTTATTGTACAATAGTACAGCATGTGCCTTTTAAACCAAAAGCTCAGCATCACATAACACTTTAATCTTCTATTAAACATACACAGTCCTACAACACAGCTCAGCTCAGCTAGAAAAGCTACACATAACGAATTAATTTATTGAGAGTCCTGGCTACGCTGTTCTTAAGGATGTTTACCTAGAGCAAGAACAGTGGCAGTGGTTCTGGTGCTGTTTAATCACTTTAACCTGTTCTCAACACAGTAATAGCAAGCAGTCATCTAGAGCACAACAAACAGATCACTTAGGGGACACCACATTTATCTGTAAATATATGAAAGAGTAGACCAGAAGATCTCTCACACATCACACAGGTATGGATTAGAAACCTGTTATGAGATCACTTTGATGTCATGTCTGCACCAACTATGCCACAGGAAGACTGGATGTATGACAGGCATTGTACCATGAAGAAGTGTCATTTGGATTGAAATTCTTGGGTTTGGAAGAGGCAGACCAGGGTGTTCTGTACAAATATACACTTGCCTTATTACAATAGTTTACACTCCTGTAGCCATTTGCCCACATGACAGCAACATCTTGTTATGATTCATTTTTATAGCATTTGCTTCAACTTTACTTGGTTCAGTTAAAAACAAGATCATTCCTTCCGGACACAGAATGTGTTCTGTGCTACATCTTGGCCTTTCAAATTGTCACAGACACCCAAGTTGGTGTTACCAGGCATCCTTTATGCATGCTCTTGTGCACAGCCAGCCACAAGGTGTTATTAAGACACGTTCAGATACGATTCTTTATTTGCCACTGGAGTTTCTCATTACAATGGAGATTCAAAGCTCATCACTATATAATGACTTACAGTAAGTAAATTTCCTCTGAAATTTGAAGTTAAACATCTGCAACCCAAATGAGCTACAGATTACATCTGTCTTGATCAGGCAGAGGACATTTATGCCTTTTTATTGCTGTTCAGTTTACCAATGTGTGTCAAACCTTAAGCCTGTTCCTTAAAAGGATCAAGTGCTATTTTTAGTAAAGAATTTTAAATTCTCAGAAAACAGCGTTTGTATTAAGTTTTTAAATACCCAGAGGAGGTAAATTCGGATCCTACACTTGAATTTGTGATTTTTCACTTTCAGCAGGAGTGTGATAATGCACTCTTGATTGGTTCTGAACCAGCATCAGCTAAAATAATATGCTAATCAAAACACAGACAGTGGTATTAAAGAAACAGAGGAAGGAAATCTATATCAAATATCTGATCTTGAATTAAAATAGACTAGCAATATATGTAAGCTTTCAAACAGACGAGAGGCTTAGCTTATCTCAAGTAGCATGCTAGGAGTTATTTCCAAAGAATTATACCAAACTTGCACTTACTATGGTCCATGTATATTCTCTGGCTCTGCAAATTTTACTCATCTTAGCCAAAATACTATAGTATGGCAATTAAAGTATATTAAGGGAAAAAAAAAAAAAAAGGACCAAGAAGTACTGTTTTAAATCAAAGTTACTTTTGAAATTTCACCACACTGAAAAAAATTTCACTTATCTGTCTTGCTTCTAGTTTTAGGTAAGTCTAGCCAGCAGAAGAAACAGAGCTCAAAACAAATCCATTCTAGACTTGTGAAACTAAAAACATAACCTCAGCAGACTTCTAGTTCATTGTCTAAACTGCAATATTTTGATAGCCTTCAGTGAATTTTTGGCTGACTATCCAGACATCACTGATACAAGTAAAGATTGTTGAAAAGGTAATTATTTAACTAAAACAGACATCACCTAAAATGATTTTTTTTCTTGCTGTAAAACAAACACCAGCATATAAATGAGATGCACTAGCTCTTCTTCCACTCAGAATTTCTAATTTGCTTAACAAGTAATGAGAAATAATTAAAACCTGATATTCGAACATTATCAACTGTTGAAGGAGTAAAGCTCTGCTATTTCCTGAATCATTCTATGCCATCTTTAATAAAAGAGTTTATGCAGATTCTTTCTGCTTACTAAAATGAAGTAATATTTAAATAGCTCCAACACCAGACACATACAAAGTGTTATACTGAATTTTAATCCTTATAAAACATTATTACACCACACACTGTTATTATAAATCTTTTCAATAACATCCATTATAGAACTCAGTAAAAAGCACTGTCTGCTACTATGCACTGTCAAATATTTCTGGCAGTATCAGTAATTGACTACAGCATATTTCTTTTTTAAAATCAAGTGTTAACCTACATATTCTGAACTTGAAAATAATACACAACAGATTTTACTGTCATATAGGCTGCATATTCATTAATTTTTTCAGATTTTTATAGAAGAGTAGATTTTCTATACCAATATGAAAGAAATTTAATAACTTATTTACCTACCTAAGAGGCTAGTAGTTATTTGTAATCATATTAATCAAAAGATGACTGAAAAATTCAAAGTTAATTATTGTGAAGTGCACAAAATCTAGAATATAGGGATTTTCCACAGTACATTATACTAAGTCAACATATAATAGAGTAAAAGCTGTAAAGCCAAAATCCTAATTTAAAAATTTAATGTTTCTGACATCATCTTCCACCATTCCATCAACTCCTCTTTTTCCTCTTCTTTTCTTTCAGACAATGACTCCAGTTCAAAATCAACCTGATTAAGAGAAATAATCAAAAACATCAGTAAGACTTATAGATAGAGAATAGTGTAGGCTTTAAGGGCCATTTATTGAAAGAAGATGCTTAACACAAACATAGGGCTTAGGGAGGTACCTTCTGGTTTAGGCTGGGTTTATTCCAAAGTGTCTCAAAGCTGATTTAAATATCTGTAATACTAGTATATCAGTACAATAACTTATCTAAAAATACACACAGGTGAGCAAAATTTCCTTAAGAATCAGGCAGCTGTCCAGTCTTTGACTTGACTAAAAATTTCAAAAAGTATGGGCCAATGAAATTAAAATTGAAAACCAGCCAGCAACATAAATCATACAGCATATTATAAAAAGTATGATCATCATATTGCTAACACAGATCACAGAATATCCTAAGTTGGAAGGGACCCACAAGGGTCATCAAGTCCAATTCTCAGGAGCACCATTCCCTAACCAACTGAGCTAATCTCAGTGTAACACCTAGCACTTCAGACCCCCAGCATATCAAAACATGTATTCTATGCCATCAAAAAGATCCAGGGAGCTTTTCCTAACACATGGCTCCTTGATGTCCTTACAATGTGATAGTTTAGTAGATCTTAACATGTGATCCACACTAGTGAAATACCATTTATTTTAATTAAGAGACCTCCACATCTGTACAGAGAGTGAATTAAAAATGCTTCTGAAACCTTAGATGCAGTCTAGGTGTTGTTAACCACACATACTGGGTATCTATGCAAAGCAGTGGCCTATTACTACCTTTCTGCATGGAGCTGAACACTGGTTTTAATGTAAGCAGGTATTAATTTGACAAATCAAATAAAAAATATGTCTCAGTCAAAATCTCAACGTCTCTCAGTTTTTATGTTGTGCTCTTTAAAGATATTCTGTAATCTTCTGATTGGCTATTCAGACATGAACCAATAAAATGTTTAAGTATCTCAATATTACCCTTCTCTGTGTCTTTTCATTGTAAATAAGACTGAAAAGAGATTAAATGAGCAAAAATTAGATTACTCTCAGTGGCTGGTGCATCAAGGGGTAGAAGAGTAATTTCAAAACTTTCTAAATTAGCGTGTTCCAAAATATTCTGGAAAATTACCTCCTGCTTACATGTATACCATGAGGGGAAAAGGGACCTTTTAAATGTATAATAGATGATAAACCAACACACATGATCACTTACCACAACTGCAGGGCTGAAGGGCACAGCCACTTTTTTAGTTATTGCTAGATAGCCTGGTGCTGAGGCCGTAACTTTGTAATTTCCAGGCACAAGCAATCTCCAGTAATCACCATCCTTGGCTATAGAGAAGAAGAAAAGAATCCAAATAAATATGTATAAGACTAATCACACAGCTAAGAAGAAAGGCTTATATGTCAGTCTTTTATATTCCTGTCAGTGCTTTCCTTTTGACTAGCTGAAAGGATTCTTCCTTCTTTTTTCCTTCAGTAAAAGCTGTATATGTATATATATATATATATACAGAATATTTGCTTCCTGTCAGTTAATTTAAAAAAAAATTAAATTTTGAAGCTATGCTGGAGCCTCCATGAAAGATTTTGCCTGCTGAGGCTGAAGTCTCTCCATCACACTGAAGAAAAGGACAATATGGGACATTATTCCACTTTAGAAGCACCCCCAGCCAATGTAAAGTCCCTGCTAAGTGTCTGAGATTCAGTTTGCAATGTGATATGGATTTTTAATGTTCCTCAGTATTTGGATAATCCAAGTGTAAATAAATTTTATTCTCATCAAATTTAAATAAGTGGGACTACATTTCATCTTTCAGAAAAACCTATAAATCATAATTTACTGGAATATTCCATGTGTATCACCTTGCAGCATCATTATCTGTTTCAGTATCCAGGCATTGTCAAGGGTTTTTTCCTTTGGTTCAGAGAAACAAAGAAATGGAAGCTTGATTCACTCAGGTCAAAAAAAGGCTCCTACTGCATTGTTACTTTTTCAATCACAGAATCAAAATGCATCATCATCTTTTCTATAAGTGATCCTATGCCATTTTCACAAAGGCTCAGATCTTTGCTGCCCCAGCAGTAGGCAACTATCTAACTTGTCACAGGCTAATAATTTGAATTTCTCTACCTCCAGAAAATATTGCAGGGCTATAGTTCAGCTAGCAGTGACATTTAAAAGACTTGGCTATGCTCTTTGTACTAGTTCCCTAAATGCCTTTTCACTACATCTGCAGCTACACAGTGTACAAAGGAAAATATTACTTAAATGTCTGCTATTTGCATGGTCAAAAAAATGTCAGTAGTCAGTCCAGTTGGTCCCAGATTTTTCCCTTCATAAAACTGAATGGAAAAAAAATGTTGTAGAACTACAGCAATGATCTATTCTAATTCCTGTCACTGGAACAAAGCAGAATTTAAACTCATGAATGAAGAAGCAGGAGAGAAGCCAAAAAAGACTTCTCCTTCATTTTGACTGTGCCAATATTCAAGTACTTGTTTTCATCCCTATTTTGACAATACATGACTTTCAGGCTTATATACACACCATGATGTGAAAAGGTTTATGATTAGATGCATTTTTTGTATCATAGCAGCATGAGCTTTTCTCTCACATATCTCACTCTCTCAGTACCTCAAAATACCTCTTTACACAGTTTATTCCCTTTTAATTACACCTGAAATTTTATTTCCAGTCTCTATGTCTTTTGCCTTCTTGTTTACAGTGACAGAAGGTAACTAATATTTTGACAGACTGTTCTCCTGCTTGGCAGGAGTGCTGGTGCTCTCTTTGCAGGTGATGTGCAAACACAAATCAGAGGTGCCTGAAGATTCTACCAGTCCTCTTCCATAGAATTCTGCATTTCTGTGACAGCATAGTGAGACATATCATCGAGAAAATGGCCATAACATGAGCTCGTGCATAAAGTAATGACATTTACTTATTGTTTTTCCAATCCGTATCTTGTCCAAATAAAAATTGTGCAAGCTACCTTCTGAACTCATTCCTAGACTAAAGCACAACATCACTCAAGAGGTGACATGTCATTTTCTGTGAACACAATGCTTTCATCTTTTAGAATCACCCTTCTGAAAAAACATCACGTAATTGTAAACAGCAGAGAGAATTTATCTTTGCTGAAGAAAGTTATGTAAATTGGAAATCTGTCAAGAATTTGCATACCTAAAGGTATGACTGCATTGTAAAAAATATAACACTTTCGGACTAAAATTTAGCCTTCAAACTAAAAATAGCACAGTTAACATGGCTTTAAATCCTGGCAGAGCTGTAAAACATTATTTGCTTCACAAATCAGAAGACAGACTAGAGCATTAATAACCAAGAGCCCCCAGAACCAATTCATATCAGAGACACATGAAGTCACAAAAACCAGTGTCGGCTACTTCGAGAGCAAAATACAAGTGAAAGATCCATGAAATCCTGCAGACAACAAGCTTCTTGAAGCACAATGTACCATCCTGGCTTCAAAATTTTACTCCCTTAAAGCTTCGGTTAAAAAGATGTGAAATGGCTCCGGGTTGCTAGACCAAGGAGAAGCAGTTCATGCCAGCCCTGCTGAGGTACCACACTCACCTGATGTAACATCATGGCTTATCCCCTCCACAGAAATTGTAGCATTTGCTATTGGATTGCTCTGAAGATCTTTAACAAACCCCTTCACTCCTCGGTGGATCTAAAATAAATAAGGTCAGCAACACATGGTAAATAAAAAACTCCTAAGAAAAGATGGCATTTTTGGCAATGGAATATCCACTGATATATCTAACAAAGTGTGCTATGAACCCCAGTCTTACAGGCTGACCACTATCAATGATAAATACTAAATATCATAGAGAACAGAGAGTGAAGAGAAAACATAATTCAGCAGGTAGTTAAAATAATGTTTCTGTGAAATGCAAGTAAGTCTCAGAAATACACAGCGAATCATATTACATGTGAACATTGACTTGAACATCTTTGTCATATTGGGGATTAATGAATGCACTGAAAAGCTTTGAAAGAACAGCCTACAGAAAAATTTTATTTTAAGTTTCACCAACTGTAAGAATGTAGAGCTAATAATGGACACAACTGCTTAAAAGTGAAGCATTAGCAAAGTAAGTGCAGTCACTTGGACTTCAATGGGCAATCCCTGTGTAAGATGCTTGAGCTTTCTATTGCACACCCAAAACATCCAGGTCTGTGAGCTGGGACCACAGAGAGTCTCAACACTCCCCTCCTGGCCTGTGGGAGAAGGGCAGTGGAGGGTCATGTCCTTGTTCCTTCCTGTCTCTTAGGCATCGTGCTCCAGGTAACAGCCCCAGCAGTACCTAATCTGTCTGCTCCCACTATAGATGAAATCAAAGCACTGATTTAATCACAGTGTGTAAAGAGACCAGTCCTGCCAGTGTATCTTAAGCGCAGCCTGAAAACAAACTCCTCAGAAGCAACAAACTGAGGATCAACTGCCTTTTCGTGTTCAGAAATAGGGAACACTCAGTGCTAAGGAAAAGGGGAGGCTGGTGAACCTGTGTGGAGATGCACCTCATTGGGAGCCTGGAAATAAAGCAGCAAAGTACTGTAAAGTTCAAGCTTCTCTCAGCTTCCATGTCCTTTGAAAAGGCCTGTGGATCCCAAGTTTTATTTTGAGATATTGATGTTTCCCTTTATGAACCTATATGGCATATTCAGCTGCTATAGTTTAGTTCAGAATCCTCTAATACACACTGTGAGAGAAACCTTAGAAAAGCAGAAATTACATATTTGCACTGTTCTCAGCACTCACAGGGGAGCTGGAGCATAGACCTGGTCACCTTACCCTGCAAGAAGATAAAAACCAATGCCAAACAGACCATCTGAACTTCAAGGATAAAGCCAGTAGCTCTGCAGGAGCAAGGGAAGTTGGCAAAATTGTATCTTATACGTGAGCAATTTTGAAAATGCCATGACAACATAGTGTTTTTCCGTGAGTCAGAGAAAATTAACCCCTGTGCAAAGGAGCTGAACAATTTGAGATGGATTCCATAAAGAATGGGTAAAAACCTGCAGGAAAAGTACAGCTTTTTCCTCAGCCCACAGATAACTTTTTAACAAAACAGGACAAGATTTCAAATATTCAAATATTTTGTATTTCTGGCTAACTAAAGCATTTCTGCATAATTAAGTCCTAAAGAAATGAATGTATTAATCGATCAGCTCTGCTAACAAAGTGTGTTTCTCATTTCACAATCTCAGGTGTGTAACCACTAATGATACCAGATATATTTGTAATTTTTATCTACAATATTCAGGTTTCTAGACAGTCTAATCCAGCTGCCCAGGTTCCTGTCCATCCAGAGAACGATCCATCCCACGTCTGCACACACATTGGAATATCTGCAGAGGGCAATCCATCTCTCTGAGTACACACACCAGTGCTGGGGGAGTCAATCATAGACTCTGGAGATTTATATTTTTTTCTGAGGAACCAAACACAAATAATTTAAATTAAATGTTTGCAACAGCTTAAGTAAGGTGAGAAGGATTCTATACTGTACGTTCATCTTTCTTTTCCACTCTTCTTCCACTTATTTAGAAATACCACACAGGATTTACCACCATAGAGACAAATAAGAATTAAAGCAATATCTGGATTAATATGATCTTTTGAATTAAGAAAGCACAAAGTTTAGATGTTTTATGCACAATAACTAGTTTTGCCACCCTCTTCTGTATTACCTGCTCAATGTAATTTATAAGAGAGTTCTTGTTGTCCTCCCAGTAGCCCTTCAGAGTTTCTTCAGGTGGAAATTTTTCACAGCTAAGCTCCACTGTGATTTCAAAGCAATTGCTGCTGAGGTAATTGAAATCCTGCATTCCTGAAATGCCAGAAAAGAGATTTAGTGATGCATTTTGCATTACTCTGAAGTAAATAAGGTGGGACTTATGAAATGTTGAGACTATTAAGAAAAGAACAGCTATAAATACAATTGAAGCAGCTCCATTTCATCTGCTTAATTTTTAATTCAGAAGCTTTAAATCAGAAAAAAAAAGGATCATTAATTGCAAAATACATTTTCATCCCAGGGAAAGTTTAAAAAAGCCTTGATAAATAGCCTGTATACTTGTACTTGATGCTTCATGTGACCTGCATACTTTTAGCTCACGCATTTTTGGATAGCTGACATATAAATTACATTATTTTTCTCTTTGGGAAAGAAAATTATTTCAGATTATGGCTAAAATATTTCCAAAACAAAAAAAGATGCTCATTGCCAAAAAGAATGGCAATTAATTTTAAAGCAAATTAAACACAATAAAGTGACATTGAAAAAGAAATTTGTAACAATGGATCAAAAATGTACTGGGTGGTTTTTTTTTGAAAATATAACATTTCAAGTTAGTAATGTTTTAAATGAAAAACATCTCCTTGTCATGATTTTCTGCACAGATTTCAAATATCCTCCACCAAAAAAAACCAAAATAAAACTTCCTATAAAATTTATTTACATTGGAATTTTTCTATGGATAGGGTTTCTCCAACTCAATGCCTCTGCAAAATCAGTATCAGATAGCCTTCAAAAAGGAACAGAAAGATTACTATAAATGGAACTTTAATAACTGAAATTTGAAGACATAAGTGACATCATCACTAGGAATAAAAACTTGATGGAGAATATGCATTCTTTTACATTTCTGAGCCCCTCCTCTTACTACATGGGTATATTGGCTATTTTCTAAAATTGGGCAACCAAAATCCAAGGAGGTTTCCAGTTATGTAACTGGATCAACCAACTGGAGAGGGCCAGTGGCCAACCCCAGGAGGGTCACAAATATATTCTTTGCAGAGGCTGATGTAGGACCATCCCTCAACTTCCCAGTCTCTCTAGCTAGCAAAGTCAGTGGAGTCTCAAATGGAGGCCAGAAAAGAAAGTGGCTATCAAGCCTTTTGAGCACCCCCATGAAGGTCACAGAGGGGTTTAGAAGTGCTTCTAACACAGCTGATTCATTCAGCCCTGTGCTCCCCTCTGCAAGCTACATATGAGACCTGGTGCTGTCCCTCTACTATGCACCAGTGTTCTCCCCTGGTCAGTAAGTGCCCAGAGAGCTGATGTCACACCCCAAAGAGAACCCCGAGGGCAGCAAACAGACTGAGCCAGCTGGGACTGGGCCAACACACCGGGGTGAAGAGGCTCTTCTCTGCCAGCAAGGCTCCCAACTACTGATAGGCACAGGGACGTTTGTGATTGCTAAAATAACCTTTTTATTTCTAAACCTTTTTTAGAAATATGAGGACCCAGAAGGCGAAGGCTCCTGGGAGGGATGGCTCGGATATTCCAGCAGGAAGAACTCGTAGATGGACCATTCAGCAGTACACAGCAAGAGAGCAGTGGAGTCATGAGTAAAATCCTGACAGCAGTGCTGACTATCAACTATCATGCATCTGTTCTGGACACTAGATAATGCTGCTTTTGTTGATTTTTGTACTTCTAAAAGAAAGAAACAATGCATGAAAACGAGAACAGGGAGCTGAAGGGAATGATGTAATTTTACTGTGGTGACAGCAATTCTTGACCATCACTGTTCCAGTTCTCAGGAAATTTCTCCTTCCTCCCAAAGTATTACTCAGGCATGCCCTGGTTTCTCAAGAGCAGAATAAAGAAGCAATATATTTTTCATTTTTGTGCACGATGTCCATATCCTATAGTTTGTTTGCCAGGTCCTGGCCTTGTCCGAGGTTTAAATGTTGCTCCTGAAAAAATCAGCTTTTGTATCACTGAACTGCAGGAGATGATCTGAATCTCTGGGACAGAGAATGGGGTGAAGGTGGCCTAGATCTAAACTGTGGCCTACCACATATGTAATCTGGACTGCATTGGGCTGTGCACTCTTTACCTCCCTGGTCGCTATGGTGATTAGGTGCAATACCCAAGAAACCAAAATATTGCTAAAGATTTATTCAATATTGCAGCAACTTTGCTGCCACTGGTCAAGTCCTCTAAGTGCCTTCTCCTTATGCACATGGCATGTATCCTGTGCATGCACATCACCACGCTCCCAAAGCCTCTTACTGTCACTAAGTGTAGCACTAACTTTCTCACACTTTAACTGCTCCCTGAACACCAGAAAGGCTTAGATAGTTCAGATATAACTGAGATTCAGCAATGGATATCCTTTACTGCTGATCATGAGTAGGACTTTGAAACTGAGAACACAAAAACTTTTCTGTTGCACTGCTCCAGTTATCTGTGGGACTATAGTGTCTCTATGTTAGTGTTACAAAAGTAAGCCTAGAATATAGGAAAAAAAATTTAATTTATTTAGGTTTTAATAAAGGAACACCAGACTTCATAAATCAAGCAGAATGCAGGGTGTGTCCCTGGCATCTGGGCCTCAGAAGACTTTGAACTACAAGCTACAGCACTAAGTTAGTTCAGCTTCTATACATAGAAAAGACAGTAACCTTCAGCAGGACAGGATGTACTTGGATAGGGAGAACATGAATGACTCCTACATTAATGTTCAGTAAAATCCTAAAAAAAACCTAGCACTGCTTCCAAAACTCTTGATCCAAGCTAGCAATTAGTTGAGTGCCAAGGGTGATTTGAGAGTATCTGAAAATTTTTAAAAGACACTTAAACAATAGCCTAATAGTACAGCAATGTAAGCTGCTTTGAAAAGCTATTTTTGTAACTACATGAATCTGATTAGACTAAGGTGACTCTGTAATGACAGAAAAAGCAGAACAGGCATGTGGCTAGGTATTAACTGATTACTATCTGTCCTTATAATTTATGGTTCCAGACAGGTACTCCACACAAAAGGTACATCAAAAAGTCATTAAGGATGTTGAAAAGTTATACAGTCAACAGCTAAGGAAATGACAAAATTAAAGCTATTTGTACAAATTTGATTTGTTTTTCTTGTGCACAAGTGAAATAATTAATTACATGCTGATAAGAGAGAAAGCCTCCATTAGAAACAACATGGTTTTTTATGTACAAACTTGTTTCTCCCCAGAGTCTGCTGGCTAGAAGAGCCATTCCTGAACACAGCAGAATGACCTCTTTGCCTTTGCTTGCTGTCTCTGAAAAGCCTACAGGGATCAACTAATTACAGATGACAACTACTACAAGTGTAACAGCATCGTGGCCTCAGACCTAGCCCAAAGGTGCTCCTGGGGGAACTTTTCTCTGTACCCTTGCTCTACAGAAGGAAGTTACTACTAAACAGTAATGTTGAGAAAAACCTCACAGAAACTTGTATTAAGAGTGAGAAGCAAGAGTCAAATACTCCTCTACACTACCCACTCTCTTCACTCCAAAAGCCTGAAAAGGGAATTGCCACCTTGCATGAGGCTGGTGAGGAAATCCTGAGGTCACACAAAAGGGAAGGACAGAACATGAGTGCAGTGAAGGGTTCCTCCTCACTTCCAGTTAGAGCCAAGGATTGTTACCAGATATTTCAGCTACAAATGTTCAGCCTTCCTACTGAAAGAATCCAGATATTCAGAAAGACATGAGAAGCAACCCAGAGTCACATGAGAGCCATCCATACACAGCCCCTGCAGACAAAGGACCAGTGAAGGTGGCTGCTGGCCCACCCTGTAGGGCTGTCTTTTACAGAAGGTACAGGTCCCTGAGGATCAATTATATGGGCCAAGAATTGGCATTGCACAACTAGGGACACCATAATGAGCTCTGTAGGGCAGCAGCACCCATAGAAAGGATTTAGAATGAAAAATCCTTTCCTAGCTCAGAGCTCTTGGTCTGGTGAGGTGCTGCCAAAGGAAGGGCCTAGGAGATGATCAGGAATAGAGTCAGAAAATGGGCAAGAGTGGATACTGGAGCTGTGTTTAGTGGAAAAAGGAATCTTTCATAGAAGAGTGAGAAAGGAAGGGAAAAGGGGAAAGTCGGGGACAAAAGCCCAGAGCAACCCAGGGGCACAAGGGCAGAGAAGCACCACCTTAGCTTCAACAGGAGCAGAAACAGTGGAGACAAGGCCTTCAGAGTTTCTTTTGATATATTCCTAACTCTGGTAAGGTTGTACAGTGGAATACTTTCCCTGAAGCAGCATAAATGGCTTTTCAACAGCTTATGCTGCTGCTACTAACTTTGAGTTCATTACCACATGGACAGCACAAGATCACTGATACCATCAACAATTTAATTGCTGCATTTTGGTTTTCAGATGGTGCTTTTCAGATCAAAACTTCCAGAAAATTTTCCCTTGAACTGAGCAGTGTTTAGTTATTTTTCCTTAGCACTAGATACAGAAAGAGCAGAACTGTTTTCACTGAATTATATTTGTTTTTTTCAGTCAGCAAACACTACCATGGAGGTTTTGTTCATAAGTCACCGCTTGCCAGCTGATTTCTACACTTGAAAAAAACCCAAAACCAGTAACAGATTCAATCTGTAGGATCCAAAGTATATCATTGTCTCTCTATTTATTAGCTGCACCATTTTAGGATGATAGATCCTACTTAGCACTAGGATTCCAGCCCACTAACATCTGTACAAATATGAGAAAAAGAAAGACCTCACTTGGGGAATTAGCAGTCTAACTTAAAATAAGATCCAAAAAGAGGAAATCAAACTTTCCAGAAAATTTTTCCAATGGAAAAATACGTCTTTGCCATATGCAGTTTAATCAGAATCAAAGCATTTCATCAAAACAATGGAAAAACTGCTTTTCATAGCATTCTCTTAAGGAAAAATAAGTTAAATATATCCGGTTTTTTATAGCTAATATTTAATATTTTGTTAAGATAAATATTAATTGAATTGAAATAAATTTTAACTATTAAACATCTCAACATTTTGTTTATATTAATTTTTTTTCAGCTTTTGCAAACTTCAGTTTTCAAGGGTGTTCTAATTGTTCCAATTCAAGGTCTGGAAAGCCTCCCACAAAGGGATATTTTGGGGGTTTAATTATATTCATAAATTGCAATATTTTACTTCACACTCAGCCCTTGGTGATCAGCTGTGTGAGCACTACAAGTTGTTGGTCTGTTTCTAATTTCTTCACAGGAGCTTAAAATATTTTCTTCTTTTAGCACCACCTTTACTGTAAGAGAAGCAGAGTCAGGCTACCACTTAAGCTGTCCAATGCTTCAAGAGATTCCTACTCACTTCAGGTAAAAATTTAAAATTCATTCTGAGACTGTAATTAAATATCAAGAGAAAAGCAAACAATAAAAGAGTAATGTGTGCTCAAAGTTATCCAGCATAAATCAACAAAGCCAAAGCACAGGCAAGTCCCTCCAACACAAGCTGGGTTGCTAGAGCAGAAATCTTCTGCTCAGTTTTCATTCCAAGTTTAGCAAAGGCAGAACATTCTAAGATTTAGCTACCCCGAGACCTGTCTGGCTCAGTTTACAAAGATATCAAAACTCTTAACAGAAAGAAATGAAATGTCCCCTTTGAACTGAATGTCTCATTTCAGGCTACTCTTCTAGACTTATCCTGGAAAATTAGTCTGGACATGGCCATAGTAGCTCTGCTACTCCTCTTAGCACAGAAGGCTCTACCAAAGTCTAGGGAAACAGCACCTGGGCAGGAACCAGGCACTAACCAAGCCACAGTGTATGGAGATGCAAATGCAAGTATCTTCATGGCTGGTTTTGTTCCCATTAAAATCCAAGGCCAAAATCCCATTTTTTATAATACTTCAAAATCAGGCAACCAGGCTTCCCCACTTCCTTCAGCTTGGATGCCTTCATTATTGAGGTTTACATGAACCATTAGCAACCTGTTCTAGTGAGGGTTTGTCAGGGGATTTTTCACTCTTTTCTTAACCCCTACCCCCATCCCAAACTCCCTTATTATTTCATTATAGCAGAGCAATCGCTCCCCCAGCTGTAGAACTATTAAATTTGCAATGACCTGAACCCTGAAGGAACACTGTAGAAAAAGGAATAAAATGGAATATTTTAATAGTTATGACAGTGAGCTTTATGGAATTTTATAGATGTACTGTGGTGAGTGATTAGCCTTTGATTTAGCCTTAACCAGGCCAAAAGTTGTGTAGAACACAAGCTCAGACTAGCCAGTGACACAGACCCCCATGGGATAGGCTCACCTCCTGGGACACTGTACCATGCACCACCATTAGTTGTTCCATCCACAAAGCTGCTGTCATCATCATTTTTACGACACGGTGGTCTGTTTGGATCAGACATAGCAGGGTTAAAAGAAGAATAACTGCGAGCCAGGCTTTGAAAAATAGCATCATCGGGGCAGGAGCTGTACTCATGAGCACTGCCTAGGGAGGAAAAAAATTCCAGGAACAAGGATTATTTAAAGGGTAGTCACAGTAACTGGGATCACAACAGATTGCCAGCACTGCACAGCAAAACTGTGCCTGAAAATTCTGTGTACACAGGTAAGTGTCCTATAGCATCACAAGTTAATATAGCATTATCTTAAAACCATTAACATTTCCCCATTACTTCATCAATTGTTACCCTATCATTAAAGTGGCTATCACACCAGTCTCAACATTTAGGAAAATACTACTTTAAAAGTGCTCCACAAAACCTAAGCTATTCTAGGCTTTAGATAAATTTTTAGAACACACAATACAAAAACCCAGATGACTCCCTAAAGAGTTTGATGGTCAGATATTAAAAGGATTTGCAAATAAACTATGATAAAGTCAACTGAAAGAGAATCACAAACAATACAATTCCATGAACCTTCAGTCATGTGTTCGTGCCACAATAGCAGAAAAATACAAATGTTGCTGTATACTTTATGATAACATCTCTGGCACAATGTGATCCTTTTCACAAGGGACAAATACTGAAAATGGCAACAGTGGTAGTTGTTTCTGTTAGCACACTACTGCTTTCAGAAATTCTTTTTTTACAGGTGCAAGAAACCTTAACCTAGACACCTAACCTAATTGTTCTCATTTAATTTAACACAGTACAAATAGCCCCAGCTAATTTAAGAGCTAAGTTGCCTTGATTAATATACCTGAAGGACTATCATTCCCTCAGGTATTACATCATTTTTGTCATGTAAATCTACCAAAACAAACTATCATCTTCAAAACTAGAAAACATGGTCATACAGTGACTAGCCTTAAACACATGACTAGTATGATAAAACAAGTCATTACAATGCAATGACTATAAATAACATTTATAATTTTTTTTGCAATTTTTATATGGTTTTGAAATGTTTTATGCTGCTGTTTGCAATGTTTGTAAAGTGGATCTTAGCTAGCAGTGAAATAAGTGTAGAATGAAATTTCTATCTCCTATTATTTCACGTTAACTTCTATTCACATACCACTCCGAGTCTCATCATAGGGGTAATTTGCAACAAGGTCTCCTCCATGAAGATTGGCAGAGAGCACAAAGGGAATATCCATAATCCAGTGAATGACACCTTTTGTTTCAGGAGCAAGCTGCAACAAAATAGCATCACATTACCAGCAGTTACAAATCAATAATCCAATGTGGAAACATTCACTTAAATACAGTGGGCCCAATTATTATCACATACACTGTGCAAGACAGTTAATTGAACAGCAATTTTATTCTGGCTTCAGAGAAAATTAAATTAGTCCTTTACATTAGATTTATAATTATATTAAGTGGATTAATATAAGTCCAAAACTGGTGTCAGTTATCTCTGAATGAGACCACAAAAAAAGAAATCTCAACCTTTTACTTCTTCTCATTACAAATAAAAAAGCATACCAAATTTTAAACAAAGAAAAATAAAATAATTAAAACTAAATTTTGGTAGGGTGCAGTGTTTTCTCTGCATTGAAAGTAAAATCACTTTATTAATATTTTGAATTTGAAGACAGAAAACCACTATTAAGGCCACAGACCTATGGGACTGCAGTCACAACACTCTTTTCTAAAGCTTCCTCTGGGGGTAAACACAAGAAGATAAACAGATATACAGCTGCATATTAAAAACTTCAACTTAACAAAAATGCATGTGTTGTATGTGAGAAAAGCTATCTAGCTAGCAGTATAATCAAGCCCAACACACAAGTGAATTTCTGGCAATGGTAAAAATGCAGAATATTTGGAAAAACAGCTTAAAATCAAGAGTGAAGGTTATACAAAAAAAGTATCTTTTGACTGAGGAATTGTCTAAGGATTAAGCAAGATGGATCAAAAGAGTTTGCTACAGCAATCCAATTTGAGGAAAAATTCAAGAAGCATCAGATGGATAAATTTAACAAAATATTCAGAACAAACATGAATCATGAAGACCATAGACACATCTCTTAGAGGTCACTACTGCTTGCTTACATAGAAGGGAAGAGATGGGCATGTAAATAATCTGACATTCAGCCCCTGCTTACCTTGGGGTTCTGGTCCACAGCTTTTTTCATGTTCTTCAGCAGATGGTTATTTGGGCCACCTTCTTTCTCATTAACATAAACTATTCTATCAAGATCGGGAAAATTTCGGTTCAGGTCTATCCCTTGGGCATTGCTTCGACCAACAAACCAGTCTTTAAGTTCACCAGGCTGAATGAAGAAAGGGAACAGAAAGAGAAGGAAGTTGAGTAGATTCAGGAGATTACATATCAAGCTTTATATGGGTATGTTTACTTCCCATGTGCTTGAGAATAAGAATTTTTCTCATGTGGGAGAAAAAACTCCTGAGGCACCAAGAGCTGAGTCAATCACATCTGTTCCTTCCTAGAGCTCTGTGGGGACTAAGCCAACCCATACTTCACTGAGGGTCTTGCAGGACAGGCTTATTCTCATATGCACACTTGGACTAAGGATGAGTAAAATCACAACAGTATCAGATTTTTCAGTGCCAGCTGTGTCTTCCCTCAAGACTTGGCTTTTCCCCATTGCCTCATGCCCTGGCTGTGAATTACAGATCTCATTCTAGTGACACTCAGAGCAGCTGTAGATTTATCTGCCACCCATAAGGAATGTCTGCACTTGTTTCAAAGTTCCTCTAAATAACTTCAGGGTGAAGAAGAACCTTAATCTTTACTTGAATCTTTTATTTTTATTGTGTCTGCCTTGTTCACTGAAATGGTAGCAATGAGAATTTTTGTAAAGTTACTTTTTTTAACTGATTCTTTAAAATCAGTTTTGGATTTCATGAAGGAAATGCATTCAGAATGCATAGTTTCCCCTAGCTTCTCTCTGTAAGCTTTCAGTACTCTCTAATGAAGGTTTAATTTGGTTACTGGTTTTAATCTTGGGGTATATTGAATCTACTATCACACTCTGCATACAGGATCAAGATATTCTAAGCTAGAACAGCAGTACTAAACCGAATCTTACTGTAAATCTTATTTAACTTGTAAGGCAACCATATAAAAGCAGGTGTGCTTTGGCTAAGGAGCAAAGGTTTCAAATAATATTACAGAATGTCTAAAGAGAGAGATTTCAAAGTAGCAAAATGCCACACCAATCTGAGGACAGCTTCTGCTTCACTGCCACGAGAGGGAGATGTACGACTGATTATAAAGAGTCTGTCAATGTTTTTAAAGACTTCATGAGAATCAGTTTAATAAAGATCTTAGTAAGGCTTGACTTATTTAAACATAGTCACATGAGAACTTTCAACATTTCAATACTAATTCAAAAAATAAATATACCTTGTAAGCAAGGAAATTCTTGCTTTGTTTATAACGAAATACACACCAGAATCTGTATAACAGGGTTACTATTTGACCTCCATTTGCTAATTATGCATTAATGCATTACATGATTCTTGACTGAGTCGTCACCCTAAGATGCATACTAAATTTTCTTGACTAATACCTTAACTAAAGTACTTCATGTGTGAAATTAAGAATCAAAGTTATTCATATTAAAAAGATGGCTCATAAAGCTTGTTGTTTTGGGACCAAGCTCTGGTGAACGTGAATAATTTTTTAAGTGTATTTGCATGAGAATACCCTTAAAGGAAACAAACTTTCCCTTTTCTAGCACTTTTGAAACATCACTTATTACTAGTTTAGGAAGTTACTCGTTTAAGAAGCAGTTCAGTCAGTGAAGTTAGATGAAAGAATATACATGAAACATAAACATCATTATATTTTAAAATCACAACAGAGAAGGCTACTTGTTGAAAAGTCAAGCACAAAATCTTCCTTGTTAAACACAGCAAGCCTACTGTATTGTTAGGAAACACTTTGGTTTTGTTGCTCCATTCAACAATTGCCACCAGGAGTCCGTGTATCTATAAAACTGTTAGTCCAAGAGCCATTATGATAAGGCTGACAGACACTGATAACTGTTCTCATACACACAGCCTTACAAACCTGGGATGCTGCCTTCTCAAAGCCATCTGGGTTCAAAGATGGCATGATATGGATCCGAGTGCTGTGGATCAAGTTGATAATAGTATCATTTCCTTTCTGGTATTCATTGCACAAGTATTGCGCCAAGAAGATGAGTAACTCCCTTCCAACAGCTTCATTCCCATGCATATTCCCAACATATTTAAATTCTGGCTCTCCTGCAAGAAAAAAGGAAGAACATGTCTTAGTACACCATATGAAAATCATCCATGGACTGGATCACACAGCACACCTGAGATGTGGGTATGACTGTTACTACAACTGGGCATGGTACTCCCGGGAAGCTACAAACCTCCTTCAGAAAAGTGGATTCAGGGTTTTTTCTAAACTCTGGCTTAACAAATGCTAATTAATATTCAGCTGTTTGCAAATGACAGAGTGAGAAGAACAGAGGACAACAGTGTGCCAAAATAAATGCTAAGCACCGACACTAACATTGCTACTGTTGAGATCTAATGCAGTTGATTCATCAATACTACAAAAGTGTCTTGATTACATAGTTTTAAAATATATAAACTGACACCAACAGAGCTTCTTATCTTTACTGTTCTCTCCAAGATTAGGTTAAGCTTATTGTACTACACATGCATTAAACTGCAATTCTTTCATGAAAGAAATGCCAATGAACAGCTGTTGATCACAGTGATCTGAAAAATCTTACTTAGCAGGTGTTCTGGATATTCAGCTCAGGCTTTATGAGCCAAGTGCAACAACCTAAATCACATCCAATATTCCCAACTGCTAATGAGTCTCATTGTCATGACCACGGACATTAATAACACAACAACATATGCCTAATGGAACAGTGAGGGATTTACCTTTTAAAATACTGTATTTTGGGCCCTCATTCCAGAAAGGTTTTAGTGTACACGTAAATAACTGAATGAGATTAAGAGGGGTATCCTGGAACTAAAACGAGGGACATGCTGTTTTCTAGGCTGAAGCTCTTCTTCCCTTACGCTTTTCATTCTAAAACCCAGTTTTGTTGTAACTGCTTTAATCAAACATTCAGTTAATTATAGGCTCTGGATAGTCTTCAACCACACTTTGTGATAGCCTTTAGCACTATTAAATGGGGAAATTCAAGCCAGGAGAAGTGTTACACAAACAAGACCTAAGTAATTGCTAATCAAGCATGCAGCCGTATCTACTCACGACCCTTCAGTCTGTGCTTGTTAACCTTAATCCAGTGATAAGATGCTAGCAGGCACAGTGCTATTAATACCATGGCTTCCTCTCCTTCCAGCTAAGTTGGTTTCATAAATATGGATTCATCTCTGAAATATTAAGCTAGACAGGTTTCAAAGTTTTCTAATTTGAGTGAAACAGTTTCATTTTATCTGACAGACAGAATGCCCTTACTGTGACTAAACCCCTCCATTTCCTTTTTTGGCATTGAGATCCTATTTACTGTTTCTTCCTATCTGCTAATACCAGGGAATGCAAGAGGTTTAATCGTCAAGAGTAATCAGACCATGCAATCAACCTGATCCGTGAAAACAGATGGGTACTACATAATGAAACATGCAGCACTGCACACCACATGTACTCAGAGCACTCACACACACCTACATTAGCGTGTTACTTATGGGGAAAATGCTTCACAAACCAACAGGCAAAACTGTTATTCCCATGGATATGAACATGGCTGCATTTTGTACCTATGCTTTTCCCTAGGACATACCTAAGGAAGCCCGAAGGAGAA
This sequence comes from Chaetops frenatus, assembly GCA_013400775.1. NCBI lineage: Eukaryota > Metazoa > Chordata > Aves > Passeriformes > Picathartidae > Chaetops > Chaetops frenatus. Next base: position 242,567 of record VZTR01007158.1, on the reverse strand, counting down.
ATATTTTCTTCTGATTCCCAGACCTGTGCATTAATCCCCCACCTTTCTCACCCACTTGAATTTTACAGGCCTGGTTCAAATGAGTAAAGAGAACCATATGTTTCCCATAGGGTATTGCTTGGCCTTGCCCCCAAACAATCGTTAACAGTGTTTAGAGGAGCTCATGGAAACAGCCACACAGGGTCCACAGTGAGCCAAGAGTAAAGCCTTGTATCTTCAGAGGTAATGACCCATCCCAAATGAGACAGGAAGAGGTAACAAGTCACTGGAAATATAGGAAGTGTTTGCTATGAAAAGTGATTGAAGAGGTCAGCCCCATTTTCCTTAGGTCAAATATACCAATCATCATGTCTCAGAAGGTTGACCAGGAGAACAGTACTTCCCAACACCACAAACAAGGGAGTGAATTTCAGTGAAAGAGAACAATGACAATTTCTGGAGTGATAAAGAAAAATTACACAACTCATAACACAAAACATGAAAACAGTATTCAAAGAATCCTCTTAGCACTGAGGTGTCAGCACAACTCTCAAGTTTTGCTAGCAAATCAACAGTTAAAGATTAAAGTATCTAAAAGCAAATGTAAAAAGAGTGAAAAGGAAAAGATAACGGAGAGCTGAGTAACAGCCCTGCTTCAAAATCTAAGTTCTGTATTTATATTTTAGTTCCCTTGGGCATTTTCTTACCCCTGTCTCTGAAGCAAAAAAACAAATCTCCTATGCATCCTCTGCCTGCAGAGAACAAGGATGCCTGGTCCACACCTGTCTACACCTCTGTCAGCTCCCAGCCCTACCCATTTCTTAATTCTAGGCACAGCAACCAAAGAAATACTTGGTTTCTGCTCAATGTAAATACTGAATTTCATACTGTATCCAAAAACCTTAGGAAAACTCATTCATTTCATCAGTGCAATGGAGCCAGCATTCCATACCCTCTACTGCACCAGAAAGAACAAGCTGCTGCTTCTGGTCCTCCTCCTCCACTTCGTGGGCTAACAGATACCTCAAAAGCCAAAGGTGCCAGCCATCAGGTCATTCAGCCTTAGCACTTTATTGTTTCCCTGGTCTGACCATAGAATATGTGCTGCCACACCAGTCCTACAAGATTCAGCCTTCTCTGGAAAACAGCCCAGCCCATGGAGAAAACAGCCTCTGGGTCACCTGTTACCAGCATTCTACTTAGCTAGAGGAAGAGCTTCTCTTCCCATTAATCCTTCATGAGCCATTTAATGCAGACCTTAATCACCCTTCGTAAGGTTTTTTAACTGCAATTGACTCATAGAATTTTTCATTTTTTTTAATTAAAAGACCCTGTAAATGTCAGTTTGATGAAGAACTTTCAAACAGTGTCTTCAAACCAGTAGAAAAACTTCTCTTCCTCTGCAGAACTGGAAGTGGTTTTAAAGAAGAAGCAGCTTGAAGAAATAATAACTGCCTTTTCTCATTTATTTCACCCCCACAGAAAAAAAACATATAATTGTTTTCATGGATTCCCAGGGTCTAAGCTAAAATAAACACAAAGGAATACTTACATTGTCTAAATATTTAAAATTCTTCTTTAGTTAATTTTATTGATTTTCTGATACTATATCTTGAGAAACAATAGTCTCTCATTCACAACAGCAAAAGTATGTCTTACAAAAAACATATGGCATTTCTAAATGCTTACAACTAATTTCAGCTCAGATACAGAGGTTTGTGATTAGGAATGAACGAGTGAATTCTAACATAAGAAATTAAATGCAGCAGTCAAGATTATAAATATCTTAGTGTCTATGGTGAAGCCTAAGCCATCACATCATTATGGCTTTTATATGTGTGGTACATTTATTACAACCTGATAAACGATTGAGGAAAAAAGTATTTTACTATGTCATGCTTTTCTGGAGCCTGACAAACATGGTGAATGCCACCACTCACTTCTGCAGTTACTGTCAGCAAAGGTCTTCCACAGTTTCCTAGGAACAGCTTGTACATCTTTAATGCTAGACAGGTCATCCAATTAACAGTGCCTAACCATGGTCATTTTCAGGTCAGGCTGTATTGGTACAGTGAAGACAGCAATTTTCTAAAACTTAGGGACAAAAATTTTAGCACCTACTTATTATGTATCCTACTAGTCAAGGCAATGTCGTGCCACTAGCCATAGTCTAATGTCAAGCAGTTAGCCTTAAAATGTACAGTATTTCACTCGTGGAACTGAAAGCCATATGGGAGGAAAACAATTCAGTCCCAGGAAGTTTAAGTGCTTAAGGAACTCTTTTGCAAACCAGCGTCAAATATCCTCAAAAATGGAGTCCTTCTGCACTCCTGCATTTCTTATGGAAAAGCCAACGCCATTTCTGAAGTAAAAAATTAAGTGTTTCCGATTACTTACGGCTGCTTGTCATTTTTAATATGGCAACCAGAAAGTTTCTCTTGTAGATAAATGGCAGGAAAAATCTCAGAACCTCGTTGGCGAGAAATTCATTCATTAAAGGTTGTTGAAGACTTTTTTACACTCCAAATTTTTATTAGTAATTCAAAGGGAAAAAAAAATTATCTGGAGATCAACTGTATGGAAAACGAAAGATTATAAAATCTTCAAATATGAAAACAAAACAGGGGAAAATAATAAACAAAGATGGAAGATAGAAAAGTGAACAAATTAGAAAATTTAGATTTCTAATATCCTGTACACTAAATGTCTTGAAACTGCCTCATAACAGCATTTCAATGGAAACATTGATCTCCACAATTTGTGGAGAAAATGGCATTGAAAGACAGAGCCACAATGCAGTATTAGTTTCTATGTCACTGGATAGGCCTTATGTCTAACCTTGCTAAAAAGGAAAGTACTGGAAGTTTCACAGGTGGCTTACATGAAAGCAGAAACAGGTCAACAGTCAACACCAAAGATCTTTGAAAAAACTACTATTTCCCTTTCTTGCCATTTACTGCTAGAAAATACACTGGAAGAAAACAAGATGAAAAGAAAATCAAGCATCTTTTGGCAACCTCTTTCTTTAAAAAAACCACATCTACTTTTAGCAGCTAGGATTTAAAATCAGTTTCAAGCTCTTTCTGGAAATTTTCATAATTAGTTGAACACTTCTTCTTAAAATCAAAGTTAACAATAAATTCTGTACAACACATTAAACTTGGAGTGAAAGCTCACAAGCAGCAGCTGTTTCTGCTAGCCTTGACGTGTACAAATTAAGATGTGATCTCCATTCTACTGAGTACAAAATCTGTCAGTTGGGCTTCAAACTAGGATCTTTGCATTGGAAATTAAACTCTCCAGACAGATTACCTCATACCCAAGACAGCTATTTCCACCACAAAAGTTCTGGATGACTCAGTGCTTTCTCCAGGTTTCCAACAGCCCACTCTCACCCCGGCAGCTACAGGACTTGGCACAGCCTCCCACAAAAAGTGGGCAAAGCATCTGCTCTGCTCCTGCAGTCCCCACCTACAGCTCTTTGCTGGCACATCCCTGTCATCTTTCCACAATATGCTGTGCTTACACTGAAGTATTGCACAATGTAGCACTGCACCCAGCATTTTAGGAAAAGCCCACCCGCTTTATCACAAGAATACAAAAATTTTTGCCCACCAGATTGGTGCTATTGCACACAAACTGTTGGTTCTATCCAATAGAGGTGGTGATGATTCTTTAAATAATAACAAATCACTTGTAAAGCAAAATTAGTTTACTTAATCAATCCCTTTTAACTTAATAAGAAAAGGTGAAATGTGATATGCACAAACCCCTCATTTTGTGTAAATGTGTTAAAAATGGCCTCTCAAGTTCAAAGCAGATTTTAACAATCAGCAGAATTTTAGAATAAACAAAAACACATCTATATATACAACTGGATTAACCAAATTAGTTTTACAATAAATTGCATTTCTCCTGCCCTAAGGAAACTAAATAGAAATTTGCTTTTACAGAATCCCTTAGTGTTACAGCAGCAAGTTTCATTAGTGTGGCACTGAAGATGAGGTTCCTAAGAAAGCAAACACAAAATAGGTTTTCACCCTTACCAATCTGTGAACCACCCTTATCAGTCTGTGGCAGAGCACAAAACAGGGTTTTTTTGCCTACCTTTCTGCTCTCACTGCTGGGAAAAACACGGGCCAAAACATACACTGCTGTTCTTTGTAAATGACACTGGCACTACAGAGATGTCATGAGCAGCTCTCTGCTGTGGTGCTGGCTCTGGCATGTAACAGATTCACCTCTTCCACTCTGCTCAGTAGGAGAGGAGGATTTTCCATTTATAACAAGTGAATTTTCATTTCAAAAGCACTCACTGTATCCCTCAAGTTTTGGTTGGCAGATAGAGCAAGGATTTTTTTATTTTCCATCCATCAATTTATCATCAAAATAAACCCAGTAGTGAGAAAGTTGATACATAATTTAGACATGTATTCATGATGGTTCCCCACCAAGTTCACTTTAATAAGCTTTCTCCCTTCAGCAAACTCTAGAATCAGCTTTTTCACTTCAGCTACGAAGGTACTTGCCAGTTACCAGAGCACTTCAAAAGGACTGAGCTCAACGATCTCATTCCTTTTGCATGTAACAAATATATGGGAAATTTCAAAGCTAAACTAGTTCAAACACCTGCTGCCAGCAGGAGACACATTTGGGCTCTGCTTTTCCTTATCCTCATTTCATGAAGAGAAGAAACAAAAATCAGGGGAAAAAAAATTATATCTAGATTCCAGGCTCTAAAGTCAAAGAACAGAGCAGGAATGCTGGACATATAATTGAAGAAACAAGTAAGGTCGCCCTTATTACTGGAAACAAACAAGGAAAAAGTCAATGAAAACATGTAAATTTTTTTTTTTCAGTAAATTATAGAGGCCAAATTTAACACTGCTATGTAGGTTTAGATTAGAAGAAATTCTTTATTGTGAGGGTGGTGAGGCATTGGAACAGGTTGCCCGGAGAAGCTGTGGATGCCCCATCCCGGGAAGTGTTCAAGGCCAGGTTGGATGGGGCTTTGAGCAACCTGTCTAGTGTAAGGATCCCTGCCCACATCGAGTTGAAAGTAGATCATCTTAAACATTCCTTCAGACCCAAACATTTCTACAATTCCCCCTGCCATATGGATGGCCAAAAGCACAGAAGTGCAACCACAAGAAGCTTGTGCGGCAGCAACTTCCAAGTTGGAAATGATGGACAATGTGATTTTCCCAGTGCCCAGAGCATAAAGCAAATCTGAAAAGGGCTGAGGGAGTAAAGTCAGGCCAGGGCTCCTCCTCTGTAACATCATTCCCCAGAACTCACTGCAAGGCCATTTTCCAGGAGGAAAGCAAGCTTGGGCAGCATTCTGGGCTGCATGGCCTTGGGCCCTGGGCTGCTTCTGAGGGAAGCACAGAGTTCATCTTCACCCAGAAAAACTCCTTGCATTGCTCTCTCCATAGAGGAGAGCTATTTCTGGCTGAAAAGTACTACAGTTTCTGTCACAAGGACATTCTGGGTCCTGGGGAAATAGACTTTCTCTGCTTAAAAGAAATAACTAGTGGTAAGCCTCCAGACTTTCTTCCTGGATTTCCTCCTTTCTGAGGCACCACAGTGGCACTTGTTATTCCATCAAGGCTCCTGGTACTGGGCGTTCCTTCTTGATTGCTAACTGGAAAGTTCTTTTATTCCACTGCTATTTTGTCACAATCTGACACTGTGTGAAAAAACCTGTGGGCTGCAGATCTGTGACTCAGGCAGATGATGCTGGAGTGCATTGGTCATCACTAACAGAGAGAAAGGGATAAAATTTCCTCAAAAATGTACCCCTGTAACAAGTCCTTTGTGTAGACGGTATGTTACAGAATAAGCGTTCTTTTTGCACTGGCAGATTTATTCAGCTTCCCTTGCTTAGATGAGCCCGAAATATTTACTGATCTTAGCTCCTGTGATTATTGGCCATGGAGGTTACAGAAAGTTATAAAGTTACCTTTCATAAAAATGACAGTAAGAAGGACAAAGGCAAAGCGCAAAAGTTAATTATGCTGTTAATTTGCTCCTATGTGTAAAAAAATGGGAAAAATTGTCTTGTGATGACTAGCAGGGACACCATTTCTCACCAAAACACAACCAACCTGATTCTCAGAAACAAGCAAATATCCAGGTAGCTTCTTTTAGTATTAAAAATTATTTTTTATCACCCTTTTGATAAAAATAATTTTTAACAACAGAGTTCTGTCATTTTAGATGCTAAGGGAGTTGTTAGTTCCTTTTTGTGGCTTTTTTTGGGTGGTGTTTTCAGGTTTTCTTGGTTTGTTTCCCCCCCCCCAGAAAAAATATATCTGCATTGTAGGCTTCAAAACCTGTCTATCTCTGTGAAATCCTGATGGGAAAGTGCCTGATTTTAGCAGCTAATACTCTCCCAAGTTTCTGCATGTAAGGTATGGAGCCTATATGATAACCAGCAGTAAATCTCCATTGTACTTGTGCTTCAGAAAGCAACTGTTAAATCATGTCAGTATAAGGCAGAAGTAAATAAAGATTAAGTGGATAGTGATCAACATTGGTAGAGCAACACTACATATCCAAACATTGCAACATTGGCTTCAGAAATTTTCAATGTTATGTAAAAGCTATTTTTTTTAAATGGATATTATGCCTTAATAATTAATTTATAGTCAGTCAGGTAGAAATGCAGACCTGTATGCTTGGAGAAGGTCTATCTTTTCATACTCACATATGTTTGAAATATAGATACCCTTCAGAAAATGCCCCTCATATCATCTTACATATTAAAAAGAAAGAAAAAAAAGAAGCGATTATTATTCCTAGCAAGATAGTATAATAGTTTAAGGAGAGGAAGCTAAACTGGTGCAGAGGCTAATAAAATCAAACTCCATGCGTAAGAGGAAGAAGTGAATCATACAACAGCTTTATGACTCAATAATAACAATGGAGATCACTGAACAAGACAAATCCTTTGTCTCCACAGCAAATGTGAGTGGATCCAGAAGGCTTTCAGATGTTCTGCCTTTAAATAAGGGAGCTCCAGACAAAAAAAATTGCATATGGACATTGACCCTGACACTGCAAAGCACAGTACAGCTGTATAGCTGAGACACAGAACAGCCTTCGTAAGATAGAAATGGTTAACAAAAAAATCTGTAATAGCTTTTAGGTCTGCTTGGAGCACACACTGCATTGTCCTAAAACCAGGTATTTTTCCACATATGGGGAACAAATGCTTTTTATCTTCTCAGTTTTCCTCAGAGCTTCGACGGGGTCTCCAAAGAGTAGTAAAACATTTCTGCATTTACAGAAAGGACTTGTGCACATGGTCTCAGTCAAGAAAAACAGAAATTGCAATCCTGACCTTGAACAACACTCTGTAAGTGCAGAAAGTCAACCAGCAGCTGAGCAACCACCTATTTTCTGATGGACCCTATGTATGCCAATAAAGCTCTGTGAAATTTTGTATAAAATTGACCT
>VZTR01007158.1:191697-234954 GCA_013400775.1 Chaetops frenatus | reverse complement strand
TGAAATTTTGTATAAAATTGACCTACCTAGGGTTTATTCTAAGTGCACACAGAAAGGCTACTTCAAAGTAACAAGGTATGTTCCTCACAAAAGGGCAAATAATAGTCATGTTCTACCATTATACCCACTATGCCTCCAATATGCCAAGGACATTAAAGGGCAGTGACCAGCAGGGTCAGTAACCAAGGGGTAATTCCTAGCACTGTCTAATTACTGTTTCCTCTGAGCAATACAAAGCAGCTACAGAAAATCCATCTTTTATAGTCCCTTTCATCCCACTTGAAACTTCCTTTCTCTTTTATGTTACTAGCAGTACATCAGACAAGCTCTTTTTTGACAAGGCAGAGGAAACATCATGTCAGTGAAAAGGTACATCTTATCCAAGGACAAATTAGTTCACTAATAAAAGTCCAAAGGGCCTTTGCTACTTCTATCAGTGTTATCTGGCCTCAGTCTGAATATTTTCACCACAAGTTCTGTGTAGTCATTTATATTTTTTGTCAGTGTAATAAAACATCAAGAGCTGAGATTTTTGCCACACTTCTGTAATTCAGACCAATATTAAAGCATTGGAACCAGGAGGAAAACAATGCCCTACTTTTCAGATTTATTGCATTTTATTTCAATTTTATGCAGGTGTAGAAGGTTGGCAAAATATAATGAAGAGGTATAAAAAAATATTGCATGTTTTTAAATCTGGATTCATACATTTTATAATTTTACTCAAAATACTCGGGGATTCATGAAATTACTTCTCTCATAGATACTGCCATTAGTCATGTCTAGAGAGCCCATGAATTAGCTAACTAGCCAGCCCACAGAAGAGAGCATAATACAGCCAAAAGGCATCTCCTGAGAAGCTCCACAGCAACATTTTCACTTGAGGCACTTGGGGCATTTTGAGAAGAAAAACCTCCCTAAATGAAGAAAAAAGGGAACCTAGGAAATACTAATGCACATCAAACAGAAAGACGATGCAATGCCTGATCCAAAATGCACCTATCAGGCTCTTAATTCAAGAACTGCAATACAACAAACAGAGGAACAGTACTGAGTAGTCTGGATGCAAAATCTTTTCTAACTGTATACAAGCACTTCTCTACCTTTGTGTTTGTATGTGGATACATACCTCTTATAAAAGGGCAGGAACATCCCTCACTGAGAGACTCAAGCAACAAGGAGGTCATCTCCAGGTCACGAAAATTATTTTCATGTTTCTTTTCGCTAACATCATCTTTGATCTAAAGCACAGTTCTAATTTTAACTAAAGAAATTGCATTTCCAGATACTCAAAATCATATGAAAAGACAGATTTGGCACAGTTCACAAACAAAATCAAAACCACATGATAACAAGGGAGACAGAGAAAAAAACCTTTTGGGGAATGACCCAGTATTCCCTCTTTTTATTAACCCTGTTGCACCTTACAATTCAGTAGTTCATTCTTATTTAATTAAGCAATCTGAAAGAAATTATTTTTATGAAATGATTATATTTTTGCATTAAAAGACAATGCTGTTTGTATTGTTTCATAAAATATTAGCTATGCAGTATTTGACACATTTTCTACTTCTTTTTTTATATGTACGTCACTTTGTTTTTCAACCTGGTTTTAACTTTTATAATCACAGTGTGAGGACTGCCAAAAGCATGCTCCAGGATATTTTTTCCAGCAGTCTGCTAAACCATAAAAAAAAGAAATAGTTACAAAATATAACTCATCTTAAAAAATTAGTTCAGATTTTAGGAACACAGAAACTGGAAAGCAAAGGTACTGAAGATTACCACATTGACCATTAAAAACTCCACCTAATAAAATGCAACAAATTTGGCAAAGAGCAGCCAACACAACTCACCAAGACACACTAAGAACTCTGCATGAAGGAACTATACTTTTCTCCCCAAACAACCCAGTGATATTTGACCTGATTCTAACCATAGAACCGTTCTTCTTCTGTACGTATACAAGGACATTTTCTCTTTTAGCTGCAGCAAAAAACTACCACTGAAATTGCACTGAGAGTTCAGCTTTATCTTGTTTTCCTTGATGTAGGGCTTGAACCATTAAACATACACATACCTTCAGCATATCAGCACTGGAGGAGTTAGTCCGGAATGTCAAGTCAAGCACATACTCAGGAGTTTGACAGAACAAGGCATTACAGACTCAAGCAAAAGCAACTTTGAGAAAAAGATTTTCCACCAACTCCTGTAAATTCTCAATCAAGTTTTTATTTCTGAAAAGTTTCTTTTTGGATGCAATTTTTCTATCCACATTTGTTTTCTATCCACATTTAACAATTTTTTTAAAGCAAAAGCTTTTCGCCTATTTATCTGAGGGTAAAAATATATAGGCCTTATTAAACATCTCCTTTATTTTCAAAGATATCCACTTTGCATTTGTGTACCTAGAAAAAATTAATTTTTCATGCTAGAATGATCCAGATGGCTTGTTTTCACTGAGACCTTCTCTTCAAATCAGGCATGAACCAAAAGATTTTACAAAGCTTGACACCACCATCTTGCAATATGAGATATAGAATTCTGACACTATTTGAAAAGCTGCTAGAAAAATTGTGCATAAGGTATTGGTGCAGGGCACACGGGTGCAATGGGGTGTTGATGCTTAACTACCTGAATTTGCTTAAAAAGGAAGACAGAAAGTAAAATCATATCTATGTTACACTATTGCTAAGTCAACTATTTCAAACTCTCCCATGTTAGAGAATTACCCTTTTTTTTTACAGAGGGAAACCAAAGCAGCACTTAGCAATACGGCTATGCTGGGGCCAAAGGCATTCCAGGATGCCAGGGCAAGCTTTATGTCCCCCACTGGAGCTGGCAGTCTGGTACTGCAACCCCATGAAAGTGACAAACTCAAAACCAAGGTCTGCTTATAAAAGATTTCACACTGGGAACAATGCTGTTATCACATCTTACACTCTTCAGAAGGCCCCATTTGATCTAAACAATCAACTCAACATGTCAAAGGAAGCAGGATACGAGGGAAAACCAAAGTAAAAAAAAAAAAAAAAGTCCAAGAGATAATTTCAGGAGCTGTGAGTTTCCTGACTAGGAACAGCTTCCAGACTTGCATCGAAGTTCTGTCATGGCTGCACAACTTACAAACTACCAAGGTAAAAGATCGCACTGTAATGTAGAAAAACAGACTTTATCAGGCTTTCTGACCTATGTATTATACACACTTGCTACGAGCACTTCATGCTTTGGCTCACAGCTTTTTCAAACAGGCAAAAATAGTCCAACCATGATGTTTTTCCCCAAATAAAGAAAGCTTCCTATTTAAGATTGCTTGTCAATGTAAAGCAGATTGAGTCCGATAAAGAAATATTAAAAATCACTTTATTATACTGATCACTAAACAATGAACACTAAAAAAACCCAAACAAAAAGCCCCAAAAAACACACACCAAAACCCAACACATCAGTGAGAGCTGATAGTCCCTCCTTGCCAACATGTGCACAAGGATGATTATCAGGGATAGTCACAGTGCAGAAAGCCATTCTGGGATTTTAACCATGGTTTACTCGAAGTTGCCACCCCAGCAGTGCAAGATTTCCCATCCAAGCATTACCACCATTGTCACAAAGCCTGTGCCAGCCTCCAGGACAGGACAGACACCACTGTGCCATGGCTGAACAAACACTGTTCCTGCTCTCAAAGTGTCTGCTCTGTAAGCAAAAACAGGAAAAACAGAGAGAATAGAACCATATGGCAAGCACAGGGCAGGCCATGATCTTACCACAGACCTCATTAACCCCTTTTCCTCCCTGACCTTTAAGAACTGCTGTGACAAAAGTAAGTATTAAGGAGACAGCTGAGGAAGGATATCAAGCATGGCCTCTGACACTGCTGTGGGGAATTTGTTTGCTCCCAAAGATGTCACAAGAGCAAGTGCAAGAAAGGTGGTTTGAAAATTTGCTCCGTGGACAACAGAAGTGATCATTGATAGATAAGAAGTACAAATTAATATTTTAGCTAACCTTACACAGAGATTTTAACATTTACTAGTATTTTATCTGTTAATGTTTCAACAGCAGCAAAATCAAGTACCAATCCTAAATTATACTCCAAGCTTTTAGACTGAAACAAACCTCCAAAACAGGCAGAATAATCAATATTCAGCTCAAATGGAAAATGAATATGAGTGTATTTTTCTAAGTAGCAGTTCAAAACGGAGAAACAGACAGGATGGTGTCAGAAAATGAAGACTGAGCTAAATGAAATCACTTCACTGAAGAGTTAGTACAAAAACAAGTGAATAATGGCAGAGAAAAAAATGCATAGCACTCACTTCTCATTACACTGAAATTCTTCTTAAGTATATTGCTAATATGGTTCCACTAAGAAAAAAAAATTAAGAGTCTTATGATATCTTTCAAAGTCTGGGCAGCTCTACTGCAGAGCTTTTTCTTCATGGGTTTTCACTACAGAAATATCTTAACAGATGTAATTTTGGTATCACATCAGTGCACATGAGGGAAAGCAGGATGACATGTGATGTTCAGCTGCTATTAGCTTATCATCTGGCTTTATAGCTACATGTTTCTATTTACATGAAGGAAGGAAATGTCCTATCTTATGGTTTTATTTTAGCTTTGCTGAAGTGGGATTACAGTCACACAAATACACCTACATAGGAGAACACAAGTTTTGTGAAAATGATGTCACAGCTGGTGAACAGAACGTTTTTCAGATAAATTACACAAAACTAGAGAAGCCCTTCTATGTTGCCCTTCCTGTGTAGGCTCATTTAAATCCCATGAATGTTCTAAATCAACACAAAAAAGTAAAAGTCTGCTATTTTTTTAACCAATCAAGTGAGGAAGACAGACAAGCTGACAATATCTGCATGGAAATTTTGTCTCCTCCTCCTCCTGCCAGAAGATTCTGCTCTGAAGTAGAACTAGACAAAGTTTCTTTTTCCCACAAGTGAACAACATAAGAGACTGCAAGCATCCTGGAGAGCCAGTATCCAAACACAGGCAATGGTCCATGACACAATAATTTTATTTTTAAAGTTAATATAGCTGTTAAATTCATAAGTAAGAGAATAAATGCTGATATTCAAATGTATTATGACAGTTCAGATTCACATCTTTATTGATTTAGAGATTAGAGTGTTATGGTTCCTCTTTGAGCATGCAAACTCAAAAAGCACTTCTGGCTTTTGGGAAGGGCTGGAAATATTAATTCATAAAAAATCAAAATTCGACAGAATACGGAAATGTTTTAGCATTTCTGAGATTTGACAAAACAGTGTCAAACCACATTACTCCAAATCCTGTACCAAATTGCCTACCAACTGGAGAAGGATTATTGTCTGAAGGGATCAGGCTGCAGTACACCACCACACTTAAACATGTTACTGGTAGTGAGCAGAAAAGTAGCCTGAAGTAAGTTTGAAGAGCAGGCATAAAGATCACCATTCTGATTCACAATGTGATTTATTTATTTGTGTATTTATTCTAACTTCAGTGCCCACATTTTGATAAAAGGAAGGCCCAGATGTTTTAAAGTGCAAAACCTCCACACTTCAAATGCATAAGGACATATGCATTGAAAGAAGCAAGTGTTAAGATCTGGATAAGTAACATTTTCTGGGTTTTACTGTTTCCTTTTTTCCACTGCAGGTGGTCCTAGCTTTATTATTTCATACAGAAAGAGAGTTTTCCTCTTTAAAATTATTCTGTGCTGGACTTTTTGTTACTGTTTAGTTTGGTGGGTTTACTCATTCAGCTCTGTGGTATGGGATTACTCTGTTACTCCTAGATTTGACTGTGATTAGTTATAAAGGAATGACAGATGTAAAGAGATGGGCACAGCCAAGTATGTGTGGCAGCAAACCACAGAAGCAGCCCACTACCTGTTCTAATGAGCACCACGTAACAGAGATGTGCATTCCATAAATAATGCACTCAGAAGATAAACTGCTTCCAGTGACATCTGTGCATTTCAGAGGTCTAAAGAGACATGACAGGTTCCCCTCAGAGCACATTTTCTGTTAGATGCCTTTTTTTTCTGTCAAATACAAGAAATTGAGATTTTACTTTGGTGTCAATATTCTCTGCCTGGAGATACTGGATACTGAACCTGACACATTTTGCTGGGACAAATTCCTAGTGCTACTTTTTCCTTATAGAAACTTTGATGTAAGTAATTTCAAAGGACTATTCTGGAAGCAGAATCCTGGGTAGCAGAAAAAGTTAAACCACACTTCTTTTTAAGTTCAAATCTCTCCACTGGATCTGTACATTGCAAAAATTATCTAAAAAGCAATGAAGCAAGCCAAATGCATCCAGTCAAGGTTTACATAGCAGAGGTATAAATCCTACTTTACATCACAGTGCACAAAAACTTCATTTCTCATCCTACAGGCTTGAAGAGGGGATAGAAAAACACACTTTTTCTCCCTTTAAATCTGTAAGGCTATAGCATTGTAATTATTTTCATAAACCTCTATCCTATACATAAGGTATAGCATTAAGACAAAGTGTCTTTTTTCCAAGAACTTCCAAGCACTTATCCTCATTCAGAAACACTTGTGCATTTTTAATTTATCTTAACAGTTACAGAATGTTAGAAATGGAAGACAGAGAGGTTTATTAAAACTACTTACTAGGAAGAGAAATTTATTTTTTAAAATTAAAAAAATACTTAGTACAGGCTAAGATTTTCTTGGAAATCACTGTGGAAATACAAATGATGCTCTGCTCCTGTAGCACTTAGATGTCCTTCATTCTGGGGAACAGGAGGCCAGGATTTCCTGAGGTTAAAATACAACACAGAAGATAATCACTTGAGTTTTTCTACCAAATCACAATATTGCAAAAGTTATTGTGGATTGTAGGGCAAGTTAAGAGCTAAGCTGCCATAAGAGGTCAAATAATAAAGGTAATTATAGAGAAGAATACAAGACCAGTGTAAGCTACCCTAAGCAGACAATAGGATGAAATATGAAATAATATACCACGCCAGCCTCTGAAAGGAACAAGCTCAGTTCTGCTGCAAGGCTTGTAAGTGAACAAAGGCAGCAGTCTCACAGCACTGCAGTGACTGGAAAACAGCACTCTGAAATTCAGTCCCTTGCCCAGGAGGTTATTCCATAATTCAAGGTGGTGTTTTTGAGAACAGCACAGAAATACTTTGAAGAAATTGGAGGTCCTCTAAAGTAAAGGGGGAGGGAGAAGAAATTTTCATTACAGGGTACCCAGAAAGAGAGAAGACAACAGACAAAAAGTGTAAACCTGGCAGACTGGGCTCAGTGCTCTCCTCTGAAGCCTGAGAAACAGAAGTGTCAGATGCTGAGCCACCCAGACGAGCAGTGCCTCAGTGCTGCGCGTTCCTGGAGATGGAACATGGACCAGTTAATGTTTTCATGGCCTTGCTATAAGGTAACAACCAGCTTTTCATCATCATTCACCCTGCAAGACCCAGAGCCCAGACCAACCACCCATAGCATCCTGCTGTTTTCACATCATCTACAATTGCACAGTCACCATGCTGGCAACAAGAAGGACAAAAAGGAGATGAGGGGGGACATCTTCATTGATTCCTCATGCCACAGACAACACCAGCTAGCACTGGACTAAGAACAGTCAGAGAATGAACACTTCTGGGGATTTGTTCTTATTTGTTTTCATAATTTAACTTCCTAGCTTCAATCCTACTAGATTTATTCCTGTGAGGTTTTTTTTTTTAATATTACTGTTTTCTTACTTCATGTCTTTACCTGTCTCTTGTAAACCATCTCCGCACTACCAAGTTTACACAGTCAATTACTTTCTGAGGAGGATATCCCACACCAAACAGTAGTTTTCACAAGTGACCTCATCACTGCTTAATCCTTACCCTCTGCTTTCTGTCCATCCATCCTGAAAAATACTCAGTTTGGCACAGTAATAGCACCAATTCACTGGAGACCTGTTGGACACCCAAAGCAGCAGCAGCAGCAGCTATGTGTCCTGGGTTACTGCCAAATTAATGTATTTGCATTTATACTCTTTATGGCCTTGACAAGCACTGAAGTAAAACCAGTGCTTGGCCTCCCAGAGGACCATAACACTGGGGTTGTTTATTCAAGCACTTGGAATTGATGGAACATCACATGCACTGGAACAGTGCTGGGATATGCACTGTCCCAGTTCATGTGTCAAAAGGTGACATTATTTTAGCTGCTGCCCCTACAGGCTCAGTGCTGTAAAACTTACTGCTCCCTCTGAGCCATCTTTTAACCTTCCTCTCTTACATTTTTCAATTATATGCATCATCACAGTATTCTTACCTCTGCAAAATATCTTGTAACTGATTTCTGCTTTCATTTAGATCAGTGAAAAGCAGTGCACTGTGTAGCTGTTTGTAGAAAAGCCAGCTCATTTCTTCCACTGCTGTGCTGACTTTACTATCCAGGAACAAAGCATTTATCTTTATTGTAAGTGAAATAAACTTGAATTAAGTAAAAAGCATCCTTAACAGTGAATTTTTTTTTTGTCCATTATACAGATCAAAATTACATTTCAATTACAGATCATTCTCAAAAGTCAAATGAATACAAAAATTATATATACTGTGATTTCACTTTTACTAGAATTACAAGGAGTTTTGCTCAGTTTTTTCTCTTCTGATCATTCTAAAATTGGTAAGACTTGATAATTAACTAAGCACAATTCTTAATTCACTGTTTGCATTCCACTTATCAGTGAAATGTAATTCCAGAGCCTATCTACAAACATTGCTTATGATTCATGGTTCCTGAGGAAATTTCACAGAGACACAGGTCTGAAACTTTAATTATGAATTATGACAACTTTATGAGTTGACATGTCAAACGCAGTTCAACATTTCCATGGGAAAAAATGAAAAGGTCAGGAATTTCCCTCCAGAGTTGTGATTAAAAAAAAACTAACACAAAAACAATGTAAAGAAGAAAAGAGCAGAGAAAGAACTTTAAAATTATAATTAAGTTTTATCCTAAATTCCAAAGTGTTCCTTGAAGAAATAGATGATGTTTTTTTCAGGAATCATAGTAATTGTATTCAATTTGACTACTTTAAAAATTACATTTATTTTGTTAGGGAAATGTGAAAAAAATTCCATTTTAAGAAGTTTAATAACACTGTGGTATCAAAAAGAATGAGAATAATCAACTTCATCTTTGTGGTATCAGCTAGAGACATTATTTCACACAAAAATAGCAAGGAAAACCTAACAACAATAATGTCATCATCATTTCAACAAAGAATATTTATTTCCTTGCCTCTTTTCACAGAATGCCTGATATTACAATACCTCCCATCCCATTGGGAATAAATGTCTCATACTGTAGAAGATCATTTCTTTCTCAGGGTGCCAACCTCCAGATTATTAGGAAATACAACAAATTCATATCTGTCTTCATTAAAAATTCTGTGATGTTTCCCTTAATGAATGGGTTGTTTATCCTGGCCCTTTCTTCAGCTTTCAACTTGAACAGCTCCACTGCACAAGAAAATCTTGTCAATGGAGGTGTGAAAGCAGCATGGATAGGTTTAACCTACTTAAGTGGGTGACAACAGTGATGAAGATGCAGGTTTAAGCACAGGCTAGCACTACAAATAAGCACCAAAAAATTCTTCCTCAGGAAGAGTTCTTTTAGCTGAGAGGAACACCTCTGGTAACATATTTTTGTCTCTAACAGAGGATTCAGGCACTTGACTAAACAAAATATACTTTCTGGTACAACTGCAGTTTTAGTTATTTAGTGGATACCCTATGAAGGGATGGGTTTGTGCCTCTCCTGAATGAATTTGTCCTCCACACAAGTAATTACCCATATGTCAATAATTTAAAAGAATGAAACTGTCCTTGAATGTCTTCCAACTCTCGTGTGATTATAGAGTCTGCTTAAGTCCTGGTAAATAGGCTTGCCATGATTCTTCAGAGTAAATACATCTGAACAGATCTCAAAACAGACAGATCTTTTTTAACTGGCATCAAAACACTTCTTTCTCTTTTGATATAGCCTACAGAAAATCCTTCCTAGAATAGTGGGCACTCAGTAAACATTTTCTGCTACTGCACTATAATTGTTCACATAGCAACACATTAGAACTCTTGGGAGAATTCTGTTTCTTTTTATCTAAAGAACTTTCACAGACTTTAACATTAGCTAGATTCTTTCATGTCTTTTCTCTATTTGCAGAGAACTAAATAAAACAGTTATTCAAGATGCACCATATCCCTCTAACCTATCTGCTCTTACCCCTTCAATACATGAGAAAGTTTTACAAAGTTACATTTGGTATTTTTGTTCCCATTTGCTAGGACCACTTCCTTTTTGAAGTTATTTATGATTTTCCCCTTTGAAATTACTGAATTGCAAACAAAGCAAGCTCTTGACTCGACCGTGGTTTAAGAGTAGCAGGTCTTTGAAGCTTTTGAGCCTAATGTGAACATTAGAAACACTGTTTTCTGGGGTATCTTTCATTTGGCCACCTACCAATGGTATTCTGGTTTGCCTTGATCCTCTGGTGAGACAGGATCACTGTGTCCACAGCGTTACAGACACTGACCTCACTCTTGCCAGCCAAGCAAACAGGCTGGCCTGAGAAACCTTCCCTGAATGCACTGTAACTTTTACAGAGTTGATAAAAAGTTCAAAAGATCTTTTTCTATAACATGTAATAATGCTTCAAGTTTTGAAAAAATGGGTCCACACATACAAGGAAATCACATGAAAAAAGACTTGGTAAACAATTGGTGAATTTCAATGCACTCTGTGAGAATGGCAAACTGAGACTTGAATTTCAGCTGTACCTTCACGTTTCAAACTTGTACATAATTGGGTAATTTTATGAGTTTATTAATTTTTTTATTAAAACTTATTTAAGCAAATTATATTAGGGGGAAAAAAAAAATCTTTGTTCAAGTGAAACATTGCCACTGAAGAATTATGACCATTCCAGGAAGGACCACTCCACAGCATCTTGAGTGAACCAGCAAATCAAGGAATACAAATACAAGGCATCAGAATTTTGACTTTTGGCAATTCTTAAGTCCAAAAAAAAAAAAATTTTTTTTTTAAAGCACCAAGACTGTAATGTTTTTTAGATGGATAATTTTCCTCTTTTCTCTTTTGGTAATTTTTCACAGAAAAATATCCAAAGAAATTTTAAAAATACATTTTTGCTTTTCAAAGCTTTAAAAATCAAAAGCAGTTCGGAAAGAGTTTCTCGTTTGATTTTGATGTTTGGTTTTCTGTTGTTGGGGTTTTTTTAATCTCCCCAAGAGCTTAGCAAAAAAAGCCTGGTCTTTGAAGTAGTCTGAAATTTTAATTGCTACTAGGAATAGCCAAACAAATAGGAAAGAAAATCAGTCAGAGTATCAATTTTGCACATGCCAAAGATCACGAAAGCTTTGCTAAAAACATCAGTAGGGCAAAGTGTCCCAATTTATTGTGTCTGTCACAATGGTCACAACTGTCTGTGTATGACTAGAAATGGGAAAAACATGGGCTTCACACATTGTATCCGTCACTAAACCTTTTACTCTGCACACTGTTAACAACACAAAACAACTTACAACATGAGATCAGGTATAATGATGTGTTAATTTGCATCTGCATATTATATTCAGATGATCTGGGATTCATTTGGTTATCAAACAGAAGAATTGACAGCCATTGGTGCCCTGCTTCTTTTCAAATTTTAATACCATTGCTTCATGAAAAGGTAATTGCAGTATGAATATGAAGGGCTGGGAAGTTTACCAGGTATCTGTTTTAACACAGACTCCTACCTATGACAAGAAGTAGAGGTTTTTTTTATTTACTTTTAATTTTACTTTCTGAGTACTCCAGGAGCTTTAAAGATCAGCTCAGCCATTACCCCACACATTGGTGCACCTTCACTTCCACATTGATAAGCTGCTTCTTGAGATCCCAAGAAACAGATTCCCTACAGCCAATGGTTGAGAGATTTGATTTTCCCTTTCTATGAGGACTTTTTGGAAAATTTCTGATATAAAATATGCACAAACACACGAATATGTACGCACAATCACAATTTTAATTTACAGTAGGTTATTTCCTATTATTATTAATGGCTTATGGAGACACATATAGGCCACCCTTGAGTCTTACTTTCATAGTAATTGATAGTTTAAGCAATATATCAAACTCTGAATCCCTTGATGTCACAGGCAAAGCTTCAACTGACTTCACTGCATGCAGAACAGAATCCCATATAGATTTCCACGCTATTTGATTTTGACTGCTCTCCTGGAAGATGCATTCATCATTGTATATCAGTTAATGGGAAAGCAGGAAGAAGCAACTCTTGACATGCATTTCTTGAAATGCATTTACACATGTCTGATAAACTGCTTCAAAAATTAAATAAGAGTTACCCAATTTGCCAAGTAAACACCAAGAGAAATTATTCTGCATTAATTTCAGTGTATTTTTAAATAACAAAGAGTAACAAGGGTAACCAAAGGGAAAGTAAGAGAAAAGCAGGATGACTGAACTGAATTGGATCTATGTCTAACCTAAAGTGATCACAGGGAAGAGTTTGATCCACACTCCTGTAGACACTGCACATGAAAATCTCAACACATAAATCAGTGTTTTTCTGTAAAAGCAATAATGGTGAAATTATCACCATATTTTATTTGCTTGCTTCCATTCCTAGACAATAGGTTAGACTCTGTACAGTTACTATCTCTCGTAATCCCGTCCTCTTTTGCTCAGAGGTTTCCATTTGGACAACAACTGCATGACAGATCCCAGTTCATAAGGGACTGCAGCAATCATCTTGCCATCTGCTGAACAACTGATGTCATCATTTGTGTATTCCTTTTATGTATCTAAATGTAAATGTGATTTCTATCTCTGTTCAAATCTTTGAAAAGGACACTTAATGATAGAGCTATAAATAACAGAGGAGGATCTCTATCTGTGGTTTCTCCCTGGCCTTTTTAATGTACATTTCCTTTTACAGCCACAGCTGCTTCAATTTTCTTGAGATTCTGCTGAAGAGTCTCCTATAGAAAGGGTTTCTGCTCTAAACCACAATGTTATAAACAGATTGCTGACTAATGTGCCATGTTCTTGTACATTATAACTACAGCTTCCTTCCAGACAGTACAATCTTGATACACCCTATAATGAAGCCTTTAAGGCTGGAGGAAACAGAAAGTCTACAGAATCTGTACCAAAGCCACATTTGTTTAGTCTCCTGTTTCCTCTCCTCAATTTCACCCTTGCTGTATTTTGAGAGCCTGCTTTTAAAAGACAACTTGCAGTGACTTTAAAAAAGGGTGAAAAGGATAGAAATAACAGCAAAAAGAAAGGAGGGGGGAAAAAAAGAAAGAGAAAAATGTTTAAAATTAATCTTTGTATAAAAAAATATACGAGCCATTCAGGGTTTTCTAGGGTGCAACGAGCCTAAATTATAACTGAAAGTTTAGAGAGGTTTCAACCCACATTTTTTATATCAGCAATAGGGTCAGGTCTATCTAGCTCAATGTTCATATATTTAATTTTAATACAAATAATCTGGGAAGTGTTCCCAGATGACAGGCACTGTCAATAAATAAATTTTAATTTGTTCAGCTGTCGGTGATCACTTACCCTTTGCAACATGCAGCTCTCTTCCTGACTCTAGTTAGTAGCATGATGCTAAATGTCCAGCCTCACATCAATCTATTTTATGCTGGAGGAAAAAAAAAACAAAAACCAGTATGACATCTGTAATTTATATTTAAGTAAATTTTGATACCAAGTGAATGAGGAACCCAGAGAGACACCATATTCTGTGCTAGCAAGTCCGTACAGAGTGGATGAGTGTGAACAGAAGACAGCATCACTAAGTCATTAGAGGACGCTAAAGAACCTTTTTCTTCTGATTTAGATTATCCTAATCCTTTCAGTTCCTATGAAAGAGAAAATGAAGACTGGACTGGACTGCAGTAGACAGTATCTCCAGTTTCTGTGGTGTCTGGCCAACTCAGATACCAAACAATTCCCTACCACAGGTTGCCACAAGCTGGGCAAGCACTGCTGCCCCAGGGTCCCAGAGAGGGAGCTGCAGCTCAGGCACAACAAATACTCTCTGCAACTTCGAGGAGGAAGTCAGAGCTACACATGGGCACTAAATCCTCTAGTCTTCAGATCAAATAACTGAGCACTCCAGATTTACCTCATATTGTGATTTCAGTGGGATTACGGGAGCAGCACTGAAATGCTATCCAAGGATACAATTTTCCTGGGAAAACCTTAGGAAGCATAAATCTAATAACAGTTCTATATTTAAACAAAGCATTTCTGAAGCCTTTTATTGATTCTTCATACAGGACATCTTTCAGCTTCTGAAGATTCAGCTGTTTTTATCTACAAGTTTCTGAAACTCCCCCCATCATATGGAATCATATTTTAGTAATCCACTAGATATATAAAATGTATTGTTAAAATATATCTGTTGCATCGACAGAGCTATGGCAGTGATATTTTGAGAACAATGTGTCATTAGCCACCTATGGCTGGTTGTTTCAAAAGCTCTCTTCCATATCATTATTTTTCAGGGCTACTGGTAAAATATATCAAAAAACTTATGATACATTCATCTGTGTTCATTCCACTTCACATTAATAGTAAATTTAAAGAATCGTGTTGGACACTCCAGACAAGAAAGCCTCATTGCAACTATTTCAATTTCAGACAATCAAGTCGCCAGACTTTGCAACTCAGAATGTTATGCAGCACAACTGATGCTATTTCAGATGCTATTGTTTCTCAATTCTATCACCTTTTCTCACACTGAAATACTCAGTGAATAGCTTAATCAGCTGCAGTCAGCTCATTTAAATGCTACGGAAATGCAGCAAGAATGGAAGCAGCATTCTATCCCTGGAAATGAATGGAATGGAGAAAAAACAAAAGTTCATTCCTAGACTATAAATACTGATGTGTCAAATGTCAGTATCTGGAGAACTGAAACAAACGAAATAATGTCAAGGAATGAAGTATCATCTGGCCAAAATCAGCAGCTTCAGAAATGAAGCTTTTAAGCACAAATAATAAAACTGAAACCCAACAACTATAGCTATGCCTACACTGCTTCAGGGCACCCAGAAGACCCCTGCACCAAGCAGTGTAGGTGGCTTACACCCTGGCTCCTCAGGGCCAGTCTCTCCTGATCCTCCTCCACAGATGGAGGAGGCTACTCCTGGCCCCACAGAGTCTTAAAGAAGTACTTACTTGTGGGTTTATCTAGGTCAAGGAGCCCACAGTCATGCAGGGGCAGTGTCACAGCCTCTCAGGCTGATTTTAACAGTTTTGCACACTGTGAAAGTGTGTGGCACACCCTGGATGTGTTGTGAGAGTAGGTAGATGCATGGGATGCTGCAAGACGTGACAAGGTAATGCTGGAAGACTGCTCAGGGGTAAAAGCAGCAAACAGCTCTGTGACAGTAACATCTGCATCACCATGAGGTGGGTCCTGGGGTGAACTGACACCCAAAACTGCACCCTGCCTTTGTTTCAGAGAGAACTGAATGACAGCTAAAAACAAGCAAACAAAACAGGGAGCAAACTGGCCTGCAAACTAGGAATTGGGGACTGGCAGCAGACTGGGAAGACAAGTTTTTGGCTTTCTTCCTGTGCCCTATATTCATTTTGACAGAGTTAAAACAGAACTAAGCTGTAAAAACATTAAGTATCAAACATAATCATTCTAGAGCTATTTGAAGGAGTGAGGACATCCACAGCTATGTATTTCTTGGGTCCTGCATTTGAAGCAAAATTATATGAAGAATTTGTTTTGGCACCAAAGTCAGTGCTCCAGAATAAAAGCTAAAAACCTAAAGATTTGTGGAACAGACCCCTTGCCCTTGTTTCATTTTATTATTGTACTACACACCAATATCCAAGAAATATCAATCACATCAGTATCTGAGGACAAGTGTTACACCACTGAAGAACACCATTAGAAATGCTTTCCATCAGTAGTTAACATCAGTAAGTTGATAATGTAAAAATGCCTATGAAGCTTATGGATAATTATCAAGATTTGCCTTCAAATTCCATCCAGTTTTAAGTCTATCCAAGAGACAAAACCTCCAGCTAGTTTTCCTTGTAGCCACTTTCCTTACTATGCTCAGCCTACAGAAAGACTTCCACGCTGGAACTCATAAACTCAGACAGGAGTATTTCCTGGCTCTTATTTGGTCACTCTTTAACCATTCATCTCTGTCTAGAGAAGAAGTCCTGAGAATAATAAAGCATCATAGTAATAATTATCAAAGAACAAAATAGTGAAAATTGATCAGCATCTGAGGCGTGTCAGCACTGTCATATAAGCTCCTTTGGAAGATAACTGCCACTCCAGAGTGGTATTAATGAAAGCAGATGAAGACTCACTGATATTAACATATCAAAGACAAGGTTTATCTTAGTCCCTACAGATTGTCTTTCTTATCAAATTCTTCACTAAAAAATAAGTTTTTCAAAGGTATATAATCAAACAAAAAACATTTTTTCTTGAAATCATGGACTCTGAAGTAAGCTAAAGGGACTCTGTTTTGTTAGACCTTAGTTTCTTCATTTAACACTGCAACATTACAACACACTTTTCCTTAATACACAATATAATCTTGTGTTTGTTCCAGGTGGTGGAGCTATAGCTCCCAAGCAGCTTTGCAGTGAAAAGGCTCATTTTTGAAAAAATGTGGCTGCCTTCGCATACACACCTGAAGAAACATGCAAAAGGGTGTATTTGTGTAAAGAATATTTCAAATATGTGCTGACTGAGTATAAAGCAGACTTCTGAAATTCCTTGTGCTGCTTCCCAAAGCCCCACTTCATCTCTGTACAAGCTGCAAATTTTCAGAATATTTTTGTGCACAACACAGCTTTTCAAAGACCCTGTAACTCTTGTAGCTTGTCTTACATACATAAATCAAACCATGTTGGCCAACTCCTTCTTTAACAGAACTGCACCTTTAAATACCACTAATGCCAGATGGTCTCAGCATATAAAGCAGCATGAGACAACATATTAATGCTACTCAAACAAGCAACTTGTGCTAGCAGCAGACCAATGAAATCAGTCTCAGGCTGCTAATCCTATCTGTCTCCATGGCAACACCTATTTCAGACAATTCTTCAATTTTCAAGTCAGATGAGCTTCTTGGCCCCTAAACTTCTTTATTCAGGAGGTGTTCCATTGTCAGGTACTTTTTCATCTTGTATTGGCTACTGTTATAGTAGATTTTATTTTTATCAGCTGCTTCATTAAGTATCAAGGAACAGATGCTCCTCTGTTTCTGTTTATTTATAGGCTTTTCCACTAAAGATTTGTACTGAACGATTTTCACTGAAGGTTAGCACTACGTATTTTGACTATGGATTTGTTCCCTTAACTGCAACCCTTGGAAACCTTGCAAATATTGGTGTCTCTGTTGTGACTCTCCCTATCAGCCACCAGAAGAAAAGGAATTGGTTCTTTCTTTATATTTGTCTGCTATGAAAGCAGATTTTTAAACAAAACAATTAACTGCGGCAGTATCTGCAGCAGGCAAATAGGGAGAGAAACTCTTGACAACTCCTCACCATATGTCCATTACCACAGCTAAGTCAACACAAATATTGGGGCTACTTGCTACTAGGAAAAATCTGGCAGGAGGCAGGTAGGAGCTGCCTCTTAAAGGCAGATCAAATGCTGAACTACATGCTATCTCTCAAGTACCTGTACACTGGGTACATGGCACAGCCACACCAAAACCAAGCATGGAAGCTGAGAGCCTAGGTGTGGAGAGGAGAACCTGAGTCACAGGGAAAGGGTGTTCTTACCCAAAAAGACAAAAAAATCCCCAGCAGAGCCAGGAAAGCAGCCAGACGTCCTTTACCACAAAATAGCTTTTCCTCTTTGTGAAACAACTTCTTACAATGGCAATACTTAAAATGTAAGCATGTGAAAGCCCAGCTCCCAACCCAACAGCTTTTTTTCCTCTCCATCCCTCTATGTACTGATGTCACCAAAGAGAAGGAAAACATTTCATCCAGAACACCATAAACTTGGACCACTCATTTTTTTTTAAGTGCAGGCTATTTCAAAACAAAGTCGCATTTAGCTTTCTCTTTTTAGCATACACACACGCAAGTTGGCTTAAACATTTAGGATTTATTATTATCAGGATTTATAAGCCTCCTGCTTAAATTCAGATGAATAGTTCCCACTGACTTCAGTTTGATTTGTGGATGCTCAGCAGCTGGGTGGGAGGAAAAATTTAAGCATGGTCTAGTCTTATCAGGTGAAGATCTGACATGGAGCATCGGCTTAACACAGTCACAAGGCTTCCTTTGAAATACCATTTTTCAGGTGTGTAAAAAGTATCTATTTATGCCTTAGACTCACCCCAATTTTTCTTAGAGTTCTAGAACTGTGTTTTCATGCAATAAGCCAAAATGCTGCCAAAACCACAAAATACTCGGTTTGGCACAGTAAAAAAAGCTTCATTTTGAATGATCAATGTGCAAGGAATGTACCACTCACAACACTGAAGGACAACAATGTGTAACTGAAGGACAGTGATGCTGAGGGCTCCCTTTACTTCTGAGGGACACAAAAATAAAAGGACATTCAAATGAATGTTTTGCAGCCAGAAATGTCAGGGGACAAGCATGTGGTCATTTACACATGTGCTATCCAGTTATCTCTAATGTGATGGTACAGGAAACACAACTACGCAGAAAGTTTTAACTTTTGAAACGTCTCACTGTCCTTTCACTTTCTTTGTATCTTTCAATTCTTGATTGTATTGCTCATAGGAAAGTACTGTTTGATTTCTCTTTTGTTTGGAGAACTAATATGACAAACATCAGGGTCATACTTTCTAGGCACCTTACCAGATCATTAGACTAGCAAAGATGTCTTTGCCAAGAGAACAGTTCAATAAACCTTGGCCAGCCTGATGTCTCCCTGATCAAACAACTCTTTTCATTTGGCTGTAAGGCAAATCCATACCTAGGCATAAGTTCTCAGAATGGCAGTCAGGTTGTTCTTGCTTTGGGCAGGCTCTGCAGCCAGAGCAGTATCTTTCTTTGATCATAAATCAGGCAGCTCACTCTCCACAGCCACGTGCAGCTCTGTGCAAAGAATGGCTGTCTCCATGGGACTTCATTTGCAAGCAAACAAGGATGTGAGGTTTTGCTCCTAATTCAGTATGAAAAACTACCAGGAAGCAGCTACTAGCTTATGCAGTTATAAATACCTCGCTTTGGAAATGAATTAAAAACAAATGTTTACTGCCTTTGAACTGCCAGCCACAGGATTGTAACTCAAGATTCTCTCTTATCTGGCCGTGGTAGGTACACAGACACATCTCTAACATATGGCTTCATACTGGCCCAAACCTCACAGCCCTTTGACAATACCTGCTGCTGCAACAGGAAGATGTGGCCAGTGCCAATTGGGCTAGCACAGCAGTGGCACCCTGCAGGAAACCTCCATTTCAGAGGGAAGGGCACTATGGACCAAGACCTCACTTGGTCTAGTGTCCTTGTCCTCAGCAGAGCCCCTGAAAGCAGCAAGAGAGGCAACAACTTCATTGCCAGGGGCAGCTATTGCACCTCAGCCCATAATGTTGTTTCCTCACAGTATGGCAGAACTTCTGTTCCAAAATCCAGTACCCCAGCACGTGAAGCTGGGACTAGAGCTCAGTTTCAGCACTGCTGTTCTGCAGAGCTCCTAACCCACTCCCAATACACCACCAGCTTCCACCCTTATCCTGAGATAATACAAGCTGATATATGGCAGACAAAAGAGATCCATTTCCTTTCACTCAGCAAATCAAACCCGCCTACTCTGCCACTGTTTTACTGATAAGGACTTTTTTTTCCAAACTTTTTACTACATAGACCCTTGATGTCTTCATTTAGCCCCAGCATACCAGAAAATAACCTTCATATATAACATCCCCTTCCCACTGAATTCACTGAACCCTGGCTTTTGATGTGCACCTTACTCCAAAATGAAGTTTACACCCTTTACTCTGGTCCTTGTAACTGTAGTAACCATTTCAGTGACCCTATCCAGAAGCCTTGAAGTATATACTGCGGTTTTCTTTTTTTTTGATTCCACAAAATTTAAGAGAATTGAGTTACAAGTCTTCTTCACAGTTTAACTCCCAATTAAATTAGGGGGGAAAAAAAAAAAGCCAAGAAAACAAAACAGCAAGGCTCTATGGTAATACATGCATGAGACTTTTGTTTAAAAAGAAAAGGCAGACCAAAAAAAAGATGTGACATGATGTTTTGGTTTCGAGTTTTGGTTTTTTATTCCTTAGGAGGAACACGAATTAAAATAGGTATGAGGACTTAACAAAATAAATTAATCTGCTGAAAAAAGCTCAGACAGGGTTCACAAACTGTATGTTTTGCAAAGACAGCACATAAAGCACAACAAGGTACATTAAATGATGACACATGAAGGCTGGGATTCACCAGATCTTAACTATAAGCTCTTGCACACGTTCCTAAGTCAGAAGCCTGCCCATTGTTAGCTCCTTTTACAATCAGTAGAGAAAATAGATGCTTTCAGAGGGCACTGCAGCCTAGCCAAGAGGTGTTCCTCCTGACCAGGAAAAGGGAGATTACAGCATGAATATGCATGCCCAGTATGTAGGCTTCTAAATCACATGCTACCTTTGAAAGCAAAAATTAGGTGTGATGAACACAGAACTAATTCCAAACGAGTTTTAATACTAAATTATCAGCTGAGTCTAGCAGTTACTCCACTGCTACAGCCAACAATTTGTGTTCATTGTGAAATCAGAAGACCTCTCTTGTGTTTTTCACCCTCTATGTAATTTAAAGGTTTGAGATATTAATTACTAAATTACAGAATAATAAACAGTTTCTCCTGGGGAAAAAAAAATTAATAATGAGGTCACTTTTGATAAATCACACAACTGCAACTTACTGGCTTTAACAAAACATGCCACAAAATCTTGGGAAATACCCATGCTTTACAAACTTCTCACTAGTTCTCTGGAGTTTGCATTAATGTCACCCTCATAAAACCTCACTTTAAACCAAGACAACAACAAAACAGGCCCCCCTTCTGTTTTCTTTGGGAAGTGTTAAGGCATTCTGAAGGTGTGGGAGGTGATGACAGCTCTTTTATTTGAAAGAAATTAAAGTAATCAACTCTTTCAAAAGGAGTGGGATTGTCAAAAGCAGTTGGGGTCAGATCAACAAACTCTGAATAGTCTGCATATTCAGACTCAAATTAAGCCTGAAAAGTAAAACAACTGCCTTCTGTAGAGTCATGTTTATTCTTAATGATTACAAACCTTTTTACCCCAGCTTGTTTACCATCTGTGTTATTCCAGTAAATAAAAAATAAACTGCTGAGATGCAGTAGCTAGGATCCACTGTGCTTTCGCAGGTAGCACACAGCGTCTATTAACCCTTTTTTAAATGTTCTAACAAAAAGCAAAATCTTTAAATACCCCAGTCAGTGAAGCCATTTGGAGTGAGCGCACTGTATCTCTGGAGAACACTGCAGACTCCTAGCACAGCTGCCTGGCCACACTTACTGGGAATTTCCATTGACTTCAATGGGAACGTGAATGGCATTAACAACTAGCTGCGAATGTGATCTGTAAACGTGTCTGCACCAGCTCTGAGAGACATTTTTCGCTTTGTGTTCTACACCTCTGTTTTTAGCTGAACATGAAAACTGAGATAGGATGAAATCAGAACTATTAAGGAAATACTATTCAAAAAAGATAAAATTAAGGAAGAAAAATCTAAAAATGTAAAAAAATTCGCTCAGCACGTACAGCCAGCCATCTTCATGCTGCTGTACAGCCCTGCTACACAGTCCGTGAAGGACACTGAACATCCCATTCTGAATACAGGCAGCATTAAAGTCGTCCTGCCAGAGACCACCGCAGGCCAAATCCTGGCTGAGTGACTTCAGGGGGATACCCTAGCCGGCACAAAAACCCATAAGGGATTTTGCTGGAAAGGTAATTACAGCTTCTCAGCCTTCAGTAGAATGCAGGAGGTACAGCCCGCCCCAGATCGGCACTCCCAGCAGGCGAGTCAGTAGCATATCTCTGACAGTGTTTGATGAGAAAGCCAGAACATCCACACAAGCTCTGAAAGAAAATCTGTTCCCTGAGGAAACACAAAGCACAAAGGAAAGAAAAATTCCAAACGCAGAAGGCTACAGGAGTAGTAAGTTCAACCATGTTTTACTCTGCATTTCCTATCCATCCCTAGAGCGAGGCCAGCAGCTGCCCTGCTCCCGCTCCTCTGGTGCTGCAGGTGCCCAGACAGCAGCTCACCTTTAAGGAGGATTGCAAAGCTAAGCCAGGAGAGCACAGCCAAACCACAGCTGACAGAAAGGGTGAAAGCACCAGACGGTCAGCACAGCACCTCCTGTATTCCTGATACAATGTGTTCTGCTGGCATCGACCTATTTACAGCCCCTACCTTTATGCAGCGCAGCTGGTTGAGTATGAACTCAGTGCACATGCATCTACCAGCAACCAGCCCTGTGCCCTTCAACATCTCCCTTCAAAAAAGGAACACTGCATGAGTGGCCCTTGATAAAAACTGGTGCTTGCTTAAACCTCGAGCACGCAAATGAGGTTTGCTCTCTAATATCTAGACTTAATAACAAGCTCTTGCCATATGCAATTTGTATTAATCCTTTGGAATTATGGGAAAGATCAACAGGTCCAATCAAAGAGCTCATAAGACCTTTATGTGCAGATTTGAAGCACAAGGAAAAGAAGCTTTAGCAAATCAAGTGCAATTAACTGTAGATAACGAGGTTAGAACAGCTGTAACTGATGACATCACCATAACCAAGAGACGAGCTGTGTGCTTTCTGGCACCACCAGTGATAGAACACCCTGCCAGCAAGCCCAGCCCTGCACTCACCCATCTGAAGCAGGGCAGCCCAGAAGGTGCACAGGTGGCATCCAGCAATGTCTCCTCAAAGGCTGCCACTCTACACTGGCACAGCTGATTCCTGCCCATGCTGGGCTGAATTCTCGGAAGCCTCCTACATGTCTGCTCATTCTGCCTCCTGCTCTCTCCTTTGAAAGAGAGAAGCACTTGCTCATGGTTCTCTTAAATGGCTGCCGAGTCATTTAGATTACAATAAATCAAGAAATATTTTAAAAGGGGTTTTGCGCAACAGTGACAAAGACATTATGAGAAACGATTTTTCTCCCTGTAAATTCATTGGCTTTACTTATTGCAACTTCTTACCACTGAGAGTACCAGCTCACGTGGCTGGTGCCACAGCCAAACACAGGAGCACTTCACTGACAGAATAAAAACCTGTCTGTATTAACAGACAGATCCTGGATTTCTCCATTCATCAACACAGAACCATGATTTTCACTTCTCTCTTAGTCACCCTCTAATTATATTTTTGCAGGAGGAAATAGTTTTAGCACTGCACGGCTGGGGTGTGAGAAACTGAGAAACTCACATCTGGGGGCTTTGAAGGGGCTAGTGTAGGAGCTACAATTTGGGAAGCCTAGAAGCTTATTTAGGCTCACTGCCAGCAGTGACCAACCCAACTCATTTCCTCACCCTGTCAAGTGGAGTCTTTGATAAAAGTGATGGGTCCAAGGATTATTGTAGCTGAGTAGCACCTCATAAAATTGACTGAAGTTACACCCACTGGGCCCTGCAAATGTTCCAAGTCACAACTGCACTGCTCAATTCACACATGGTGTGCTCCTGCCTCACCAGTTCATGATGCTTTGTTGTTTGAAACTGCAAACTGCATGTCATTTTCTAGAAAATCAGTTGTCCCACTCAACTACATATTAACTATTTCCTTCTATTTGAAGTATTTTTAAAGATGCTCGTGGGGAAAAGGACAAACAATAAAATCATTAACATTCTGTTCAACAGAACATCAACAGAACATCCACAGCAAGAGCCTATTTCCTCTCTCAGGAGTAGTCGGTATTCTCCTGCACCTAAACTAAGGCAAAGTATTGCTTACTCTGTACCAGAAAAAAAAAAACAAACCTGTGTTTTACCATCAAATGTCCTGTTTTACCCTGGTCTACCATCAGCTTCACGCAACCTCTTTCTCCTCATTTTATCTGACCTTGTCATCCACCACCTTCTGTCATTTTGCCAATTTTCGGTGAGCACAGGTGAGCAAACTGTGTTCTCTCATGTAATCAAAGCTACTCCAAAACACTTTGATCACTTCCAGTCTGCGTTCGTGCAACCCCTCCTACACACAACCACTGACACAGTCTCATTCAAGTCTTCCTCCGCCTTCACTGCCTCGTCTTCAGCCACTCAAAGTGAGGTTTTCTGCCTTGGTATAAAACTTCATAGAAGTTCAAATGCCTTCATCTCCAGGTTGTGCTTTTCCTTATTCAAGGGCTTCTTTTCCATCGGTGATTGCAGGCTCTAATCTCCCATACAAGTGGAGTATCAGCCTAAAAAAGTCTTTGATACAAAAAAAAAAACAAAACCCAAACAAACATTTAAAAAGACCAAAAAACCAAAAAAAAAAAACCCCACCACAAAATGCAGAAAATTACAAATATTAGCCCAAACCCTCTTTGGCATGAAGCACAGTTGAAGCACAGGTAGTGTGGCAGTCGAGTTTGCAGAGAAGGCAACACATTCTCTAAGTTTTTAAAGTAGCATCAGAAACTTTAGGCAGTTTCACGCTTCTGGCACTTATCATGTCCCCAGGAAGAGCTCAGTGAAGGCTCAGCTTACAGTGTTCAAGTGACTAATGTGGGTTTCCAAGATCTGCAAAGACACTTGGTATGATTATGCAAGAAACCAGACTGGCTCATATGAAGTCATTCAGACTTCCAGTGCAGTATCAGGACTGCAAGGAAATCCTCCTAATGAGTATTTACCCCAGGAAAAAATGAGGCCTTTACAATTTGTTCCAGTTTCTTCATTCGCTGAGGCTTTTTTACAGTTGCCCTGGAGCTCTAAAGCACATTTCTGAAGTTTTCCTATTTCTCTCAAGCAATTTTTTTTCAAACATTGCATATATATTACAACTTAATTTTCAAAGATAGCTGATACTCTAAAATTGAAG
Source organism: Chaetops frenatus (assembly GCA_013400775.1). Classification (NCBI taxonomy): domain Eukaryota; kingdom Metazoa; phylum Chordata; class Aves; order Passeriformes; family Picathartidae; genus Chaetops; species Chaetops frenatus. The sequence continues at coordinate 209,841 of VZTR01007158.1, read as the reverse complement.
TTGATTTATAAGCTTGCATACGATCAAATGCATTCACACAAGGCTACACAGCCATGCAATACATGTGATTATGCAATGGTTGCATGTATATGCAGTATTTGATTTACTCAGTACAAAGCCTCTTTACTCAGTACAAAGAGTCTTTACTGATGCTCTGCTGACACTTTCCTGATCCACTTTGTCATCAGCTTGCCCACTAAGTGGACACAAACATTTTTGCTGTTTCACAGCTGTTCACTAGATGATTCAGGTATCATCCCTGTGTACTCACCAGGCTTCTAGAAGCATATGCTCTCTACAAACTGTAAATTTATGAACCACAGCATATATTTTGCTCATACTTCTCTATATTTCAAAAATAAATCCTGTGACACTCAGGATATCTTGCAGGAATAGATTACATTCAGAACTTCAAACCTTTTGGCTGTCGGTGAAAAATCAAAAGTAACTGCATGTATGTATGTGTGTCTGTGATTCTATCATTTTCTAATAACAGATGATGATAAATCAGAATCTGATCCCGCAAGCTCTACCACACAAAATACCCTTATTCTGGTTGTTACCCTGGGAATCAGAGTGAGCAAGGTTCCCCCTTCAGGTATGAGCAGAATCAGTCTCACAATTCCTGCCAAGGCTGGTACAAGGCTCCACTTCTTTTACTGCACAGCTTAAAAAAGCTCCCATAGAAAAATAAACAGTGCTGCCTTTTACTGCACAGTAGAAGAAAGGGCACATTTTTAAGAAGAAAACACTCCTAACGCAACCATTGGCACAATATATAGGTGCTCAGGCTCTCTAATAAAGAAGCAGGGGTGGTATCAATGCTTTTACAACACTTTCTGAGGAGTGCAAGGGGAACTATGCATGAGGTCTGTCTTGCTGCCCTTCCTGAAAAGATCCCGAGTTTCTCCTATGCACCACTGCAGAGAGTAGTAGCTCTCCACTTTTTGAGAAATGTTCAGAAACTCACAGAATGAAAGTGAGGATTGAAATAAAACAATGAATTTGCTTTGGTTCAAACCCTGTTTAATCCCCTTCAAAACCCAGCATTTTCAGCATCCACCACTAAAGATTGCCAGGACTCATCACATTCCCTGACACGTGATTTGGACATTGCAACATGTGGCATTTTTTGTCTATAGGGCTCCCTTAGTAAGAGGCCGAGCACGTTCCAGGAAGTGTTTGACACTGTCTATAGCTTGTATGTGGATGCAATCCATAGGAAATTTTCTTTTTTGCAGTTTGTTATTCATATACTGCTGGACTCCCTCTAGCTTGGGCTCAATGACAAACCCTTTCTCACATCACTGACACCAAGAGAAGTGTGTCTCCAGGAAGAGGCACAGCCCCATCTCAGACTGCACAGTGAGCTCTTTTTGTCCCTTTCAGCTGGCGTGACACAGTCACGCAAATGAGCTACAGCATCTATGCCCTGGCAGGAATGCAAAATCCCAGTAACGACTGTTATCATGCTAGTGTGCAAATTACACAGAGGCAATAGGTTCATTCTTAGCTTCGGGATCCTCCCCACTCTTATCAAGATGGCAACACACCACAAAGAAATTTTTCAAATTTCACAGCATTCCCTATATTTTTCATTCCAAGACCCTGCCTTCCTCTCACATCCTCCTTATATCCAATATCCTGTAACCTCCAAGTTCTATCTGTAGCCCTAACATTAAGTCTCTTGAGGATACAAAGCAAGGTTATATTCAGGTCATAAAGAAGAATATTAAGCACTAATTGTATTGGCCAAATCCCCGGAGAGCCACAGAAGCCACACCTCCACCTGAAAGTCACGGACTTCCAGACCTGTGCTGTAACCCAGTGAGGGAAATGTGAGGACATGACTGCAGGAGGCAGATGGCTGGGCCAAAGGTACCGAGCAGCTTTCACGGGTAAGCCCTTCCACATACTGACATTAGCGACGCTATCGATTCTAACATCGGAAACAATGAAATAGACACAGTGGCAGGTGTCATACAAGTGCACGGCATCGTCACATTCCCTTCGGTAAAAATGTCCCAAACTCTAAGTAGAGGCACCCACGCACCCCGAGGCACCCGTGCCGGCGGCCGCGGCGTGCCGCGGTGGGTGAGGCGTCCCCGGGGACAGCCTGCCCGTGACACGCCGCTCCCACGGGCACGCTCCTGCCTCACGCCCTGCCCCGGCCGCTGCAATTCCTGCGGGGAAGGGCGGCCAGCGCCCGCCCTGCCAGAGAACCCGCGCCGAGCGCCAGCTCCGCTCATTTTATGGAGAATCCAGGCGTTTCTTGCTGCAACGGGCGCTAAATCCACCGGCGGCGGCACAAAGCCGCTCCGCGCCGGCTGCGGGCGATCGCTGACAGCCGGTGCCGGTGCCGCAGCGAGAGCTCCAGGGACAGCGCCCGCGCCCGCCGCCGTTACCTGCGCACAGGTGCGGGCAGCCCCCCTTACCGGGCTCGTGCTCGCCGGGCCGGTCCGAGATTTCGATGACCAGGAGCTCCCGGCCCTCGGCGCTGCGCCCCACCGTGTAGATCCTGCTGATGGCGGGGCACTGCAGCCACACGGCCACCAGCGCCTCCCGCAGCTCGGCGTAGCGGTGGTACTCGAAGGAGATGCCCTCCTCGGCGCTCAGCCGCCGCCGCCGGCTGGNCTCCGCCAGCGCCGGCGGCACCCAGCGAGGGAAGGAGGGAAGGAGCGAGGGAGGGAGCCGGGGGGCGGCGGGGCAGGGCGGGGCGGGACCGGCCGCTCCGCCCCGATCCGCGTCCCGAGCGCTCCCGCGGAGGGCGGGGGCCGCGGCCGCACGATGCGGGCGAAAGCCGCTGAAGCCGTTCTCATCAACCAGATGCGAAAAAAACGCTGCGAGAATCCGGGTGCGCCTTTGCCGCACCGCCTCATCATTTTATGCGGTCCCAGCGGGTTAACCCTCTGCCACGAACGTGGAGTAACAGAGTGCTCCATGAATGATTCAGTGCTAGTGCAGGGCAACGCAAATGCATTTGATTGACGGGGAAAACTGTAAACCGTCACCTGTAAGGTCGCTTTGCTCCTCATTTATAAGGTGTCTTGCTGCATCCCAGAAAGGATAAAGCAAGGCTGAGATTCTGATACTGACAGTACTTAGCACGCCCCAGTCTGTTCAAAGCAAATGCTCGTGTGAAGAACCATTCACCATATATTAATAAATCAGTTTCTTCTAGACTGCAGATACTACTGGACTTTGGAAGCCGTGTTCTTTTCAACTTGTCTTCGTAGGCCTAACTGCTTAGATTATGTCGAAACAGCCTGTAAGGGACAAGTGCTAAAAGCAAAAGGCTAAATCCTAAAGAGCAACTTCCATATCAGGTTGCTGCTGTGAGGTTTTGTGGTTTTTTTGCTTGCTTGAATTTTTATTTTTTTTAACGACACAAAGACTTGCTGGAAAATATTGAGAGGTTCAAAATTTTGAAAATACACATCCAATTCATCCTTCTACAAACAGAATTTTGTCCTCAATAATTTAATGCATGTTTATTCTGATCCTCTAATTTAAAAGCGTGAACCTATATAACATTGCCTTCTATCACCAATTAATACTGAATCAATTTTCAGGAAGATTTTATAATAATCCTTGGTGATATTGTGGATATTTTCCTAAATTGTGGTTGCCTACTTCAAATAAGGTGATAACGGATACAGTCTCTTCAGGGAGAATGTTTTCACTGACCTTTGGTGATGTACCAGCTCAGAAACTGATCCAGCATCTGAAACACAGACCTGAATGTACAACTACTATACATAAATACATTTATATATACTTATATATCTGTCTCTATTCACCTATACTTGTTACCCTCCAGGGCCCTGAATGTCAGTCCTGAGTTATTTGATGTGCTTCTTCATAGAAAGAACCAAAGTTCAGCCCTCCCAGTTCTCACCGGTTTTTAAAACCAACTGGGTTCAGAAAGCTGCCCTGCCCAGTTTAATTCCAGGCTTACGAGAACCTCATGCAAAGGCACTTTCAGAGCACTTTTTGGAGCCTTCAACTCTTCATTCTTACTGCTAGAAAACTTCAGGAGATGCCTGTCACAGCATGTCCCATTAGCTCTGAGGTTATCACAACACAAATTTGCTCTAGGTGTTTTGCAAGTCTTGGACGTAGAGAGACTCCTTGATGTGGTATTTTCTCTGACTAAGGTCACTGAATTTAGGACCACAAAAGGGCTCTCTCTCCCCTTCCTAACAGCATTACTTGGACTACATTAAAAAAAATTGTTTATGACATCACACTACTTTAGAATTATGTGCAGCATGTGCAGCCCTCTCAGTGCCCAAATGGAACTGCAAATAACAGTAGCTGACTTTGTATTCAAAAGATTCATGTTCTCTAGCAGTATGGGCTACATTCATCACAGGCTAAACATTCCTCGTTTTCTTCATCACTTTTCCCTGCATTCAGTATACAAAATAAACAAATCTGTTGATGCTGATTACATTATCATTTTCTGGGAGAACTTTCTGATCCAAAAACCTTCCCTTTTGGTCTTTATAGCAACTGTCATTGGCTTCTCTTCTAATTTATTTGACCAGAATACATCACTAAAAGATACAAGTAGGCTGGGAATCCATCTATTTATTTTCATCTCCCCAAGTAGTGATTTATTATTTCACTATATAAAAGTAGTCTTACACCTAGATCTGAATGGATTTACTTTAGTTTCCATACTTATTCACCTCCACTCTTAGAAAAAATTAAGACAATGTGTACTTTTAAAAACACATGCAGATCTTGATAAAGTGGGGTGGGTTGTATACTACCAAATATTTGAGTTCACACATACTAATTTATTTTTAATAAGGGATTAAAAATCAGTGTTTAAATTCTCAGACAGCATAGGAGCATGTGCAGAACTGCGTAGGAGGAATAAATTGATGTCTCCCTTTGTATCTAATCCTTCCTCTTATTTTCCACAGTTCAGGGATGATTATCTTCAAAGGCCAAATTTCCTTGTAATAGGGAAAAAGTTTTGGCACTTGCACTTAGTCTCAGAGGAATATTCCAACCCCAAGGGCATTCCTAGCCTATCAGCATGACGAGGCACCTGGGTATGGCCTCGCTGATAAAACTGACAAGAACAATGAGCAGAGCACAAATGCTCCAGGAAACCTACTGATCAACAGATTTTAGATCTGCTCTACCTGTCTCTTATATGTGAATATGATACAGCAAATAGTACGTTATATTTTGCCAACAGACACAGCCTAAATTACTTAGTAATTATGAACAAAATTAATTTACATTTCCAAAAGTACTTATTTATAGGCAAATCTACATATACTCAAAAAATACATGTAATACTCATATATATTTACAGATTACTTCATTCCTTTGGCCAAACAGAATTTGCCAATTCAAATTATCCAATACTTTTGAATTGCCTCAATCTGCCTTTTTCAGCAAATCAGTATTCACCAGGAAGCATATAAATGTATTTTCCAAAATAAACTCACACTCACAGAATTTTGCTACAAGACTTTGCACATTTTTTTTGTGTGACAAGACAAATGGGCTAAGGTGACTATTTTATTTTATTACTCAGAAAGTGTGTCCATTAAATCTGTGTCCACTAAATCTGTGTCCATAACAAACAACTGAACGAAACCCTAAAATCACTCTATGATGGAGAGCAGATATTTGCATTACTAATAACAATTACTGCTAATACTTACACCATGGAAACACTAAACTTCTCTGATTTATATATGGGATGAAGTTTTAATGCTAGGAATAAAATAAATCAATTTAAAAGAGAAAACAGTTGATCTCAGTGTTGACAAACCAGGCAAGGAGATAGAGATAACTGTAACTGTAAGAAGATTTTACAAAGCATTCCAGAGTGCTAATTATATTTCCATATACTACACCTGACAGCTGTGGTCACTTGAAGCTGTGTCTTCAAGACAGAAGCATCTATTACCAATCTTCAAAATGTCTTGCACAACTCAGTGTCTCTATTTCCTGCATAGATTTGTAAAACAATGTTGACATATAGGAAGTTGAGGCTTTTCCAGTACCTTGAGAAGGTGCTTAATGTAAGGCAGGGCAAAAGAAATATCATCAACAACAAAAAATTTAATAATAAAAATGCAGACAAGTCAGTTATGCAGGAGATTACAGAAAGGGAGAGGGAAAAAGCCTACCCACCCTCCAAATTGTGTCCTGCAAGACCAAATCTTTTATTGCTTTCAGCTGTTAGAAGAATCACACATGTTACTGAAACCCAACCCTATCAGGTATTTAGAACTTTTCTCTTGATGAGTGGTGACCTTCCTATACATGTAACAATTCTGCATCGATACTCTATAGACTGCAACTTAAATTTCATACAGAATGTATTTGACATTTGCACCTACACAAATGGCAGTGACTTATTGCTACCTATTGTTGCAGTTTGCAGGAGTAATAACTGCTCCTGGTGTGATGCTAGGTCCTGGCAAGTGGACTGGAATGCTGTTTCTGAGAGATGCTATAGCCTGCCTATGGTGCCAAGTACTCACACAGAGAAACTGCCATGCAGGATCATTGTGAGGGTTCAAAAAACTGGCTGATAGAGCTTTTTAAAAGTGGTGAGTCATGATCTTAGAGGAGCACTCTTCTGGTCTTCCATAGGGACCGGTATTTCGAGTCCAAGGGTTAATTTATTCAGTGATTACATAAACGTGAATCATAACTGATTAAAATGTGTGAATGACAAAGAATGGTGAATAATAAGGATATAGCAGCTTTGGAATGTGATTTACTTGGTAAGTGAATCATATTTAAAAATTTCAAGGCAGCCAATTGTGAATTACACTTAAGAGCAAGAACTGTAAAACACACTCATGACGGTCTGGCATTGCCAGAAGCATCGAGAGATCACTAAAGATGGGTAATGACTGTATTTTCCAGTGCAATGTTTAGGCAGAGGGATAACAGCTAAGTGGGAGGATGTGATTGCATCACAAGGTGTTCTCAGAGAAAATGACCTGGACACACAGTTCTGGTATCTACAGCTGAAACAAGACTGAAAATTCAGAGACAAGCCACAGGAGTGATGTGAGAAACAGAGGGAATGCCTTACCCTGGAGGACGATAGAATCTGGTGAGCTGGTGAAAAACAAATTGAAAAGCGATTTGACGGCTGTGTTTATTACAGTCACAGACAGAAAATTATAGCAAGAACTAATGACACAAAGTTGCCTTCTCCCCGGACCTGCCAGTTACAGGTTTCAGTGAGTGAGATTTGCCAGAGGGCTGCAGCTGCCAGAGCAAGAGAGGCAGCTGTAATCGGACAGAGATTTGGAGGCAATGAACCTGACACTGTGGTTAGCAATAACTATCAGTAGCCATAAGTAAAGTTTCAGTAACATAATTTTTCAACAAAACTGAACATAAAAAACATATCACAGTTTTAAAAAAATCATAAAAGATGCAGCATAACTGTGAGGAATTTAAACAAAGTCATATAATCTTATATTCATAATATCAATCAATATTAATATTTTCTGGCAAGCTGTGCTGTAGTGTAAAATAAACCACCTTATTTTGTATTTCACATCAGCTGCCAAAATCAGTTGATTATATTTCAATCCTAATCTTAATAGTTTACAATACTTTTCAAGTTTCCATGGGTTTTTTTGACATTAACGCCAAGAACTGGACTTAGTTATTGTCATATCCTAAGGGACAGCACAAACTGTTATTTCCCACAGATGAGTTTTAATTAAACTAAACTGGACTTTCAGGAAAAGATAATGTAGTGGAAAATCTTCCTCCCCTACTTATTCCCCTGTAAGAGGAATTCCCATTGTAAGAGTTAAATGTCTTCTTGTTAAAGAGGATAAAGGATAACTGATTGTGTAAGGTTTTGTTGTGCATTGTGAAGACCCAAAACTGTTAACCCATATGTTTATCTTTTTTTACTATTGCACAAAACCCTCTTTGCTTTCAGATCTGCACATAATCTACAGTCTCACAAAATATGAGGGAAAAAAATCAGCAAAATCTTATCTATTAAAGTCCTAAAATCTAAAAATGTAATTGCCTAACACAATTTTTGATTTGCATAAAAGACACAATATAATGAGATAGGTAATTTATTGCCAGCCTCATATTCAGTGATAAATACAGGGTTCTAAATTTGAAAAGGTGGTGGAGAGGTGGTAAAATGCAAGTCCATCTGAGTCCTGAAGAAAACAAGCCTGTGCTTTTCAAATGCAAGTTCCTGTGTCGAGAGGTCCAGCAGGCACATTTTTTCCCCGCTAAAAATGAATTTATAAAGCACAGCTTCCATAATTCTCTAGGGATTTGTTAAAGAAAGAGGATCAAAAGCAATGATAGGATCACACTGAACACAAAGGATGTGTAAAAAATAACCCAAGAAACTAAAACAGCAATGGGTGTCAGAAAAACATGGATTCAACTAATCTTAAAAGGTCCAAAAAAACCCCATGCACACTTCCCCAAATGACAGCGTAAGAGTTAAAATTGCATTCTTTATTTTTAAACTTCTTGAAGACTGGAATATACATTAGAACTTTGTAAGTCAATCCCATCACGTATTTAGCATTTTGGGATTTTTAGCACTTCTGCTTCAGCTTTCCAATAGCTGAGGAGACACCAAGGTTTTACAAATACCTTTACTGGAATATTTAAGCAAGTGTCTCCCAGTTGTGCACAATTTTGTGGCAGTGTGAGCAGAGGCATAAGCCAGCAGGCTGAGAACCAGTGAACAGAATGCTGTTCACAGGGAAAAGCTGAAGCTCGGAAAGCTCCTTGGGTTTTTAGGCTAATGCTTCAGTCAAATAAAGCAAAGTATAGCTGCAGCTGCAGGGTGGGAGTGGGAGGTTGACAAAGCAGAGGATAATGGCCATCTTTGAAATCTGATTAAAGAGGTTGCTTCCACCATGGAGAGTTCAGGCTGACAGCGCATATGGATTCAGCAAGGCTTAAGTACCAGTCCCTGCTAAAAACTGAACAATACTGGAATTTCAGCTTCCATCCACCTGCCATAGTCAAATTTATTTTTTACTTCTTCTTAGAGTGAAGGGGAAAAACACTGAATTTCAACAGGGTTACAGATAGAGAAGTAAAAGCATCTACGAAACACATACAGAAGAGGAATTCCAAACTCCTTCCACAACTCAAGTCATATTCAAGTCATTCTGCATGTCATTAACACCTCGCTTTTTGTTAGAAGCCTGATCTCAACTGCACTTTCACTGGATTATCTGTTTTGAGTATTATCCAGATTGCACGTGAAGCAGCACTAAAATTCAGGTGTGATCTTGAGTAAGCAAAACACTGCAACATCCTCTAAGGGACTTACCGAGTAGATGAAGTGGTAGTTGCAGTCTGAAGAGCAGCTGACATGACAGTACAAAGTGGTTTTAAGCCCCTTACAAATACTTCACTGTTATTTCCTGTGCAACAGACATACTTATAGCAGATTCAAAAACATTACACTACTGCTTATGTGACTACTGCACCTCAAGTAGTAGATTTTGAGATTCTCACTTGTGATCAGGCTGTAGCTTGAGAATGCATTCAGCCCAAAAGATGTTCCTACATTGAGCAGATATGTATCCAAGTCCTTCAAAACAAAAACCAGCAAAATTTGCATGTTCTCCGTTTCCATTTCTTACTGCTGCCTCTGGAAGCAGTTTAACTGATGGCAGCCCTTCAAACCATCCTAACAAATAATGCTTCTCCATTAAAGAGATGAAGAGTAAGACACTGTATCCTGTATGGTTTTATCACAGCTTTGTGTTTAAAAGCATATGAAAAGTATAATACACATATCAAACCAAACCACGTTTATTTCATCAGTCACAAGTGCAAATATAGCAACAAGTCAGATCAGCAAATTACAACACATAGAGAAGAATGTAATGTAAATGCTAAGTACACTGACAGACCAACTTCAAAAGAGCAGCAAAAACCAGTGTCTTCAAATAAGAACTTCTATTCTTTTTACCTGTAATCTAAAATAACATAATACATCTAGATCAGGAATGTCTCTGCTAACTCATGTTTAGCCAGGTATTCTGTTATTAGCAGTTCACATTATCCAGTGTGCAAAAGACCTGTCCAAGCTTCCTAGTAACAGACATTTTGGTTTTAAGCAACTTTTACTCAATATTTAAATAATACATTGCTGATGCTAGTTAATAATTTCTGATATTTGATATTATAAATTTAAGAATATATATTTAAAAAAAACTAAGACCAACTTCAGTCTACATACATAATTCTACCTGGATCCAAAAAATGGGCAACATTATAGATGAAGTGATTTTTTCTTGTCAAAAAAAAAGAAAGGAAAAAAAACAAAACCAAAAATGATAGACACAAGTCATCTCTCTTTTTTCCATCATCTTTAAATCTGTAGTTAAAATATATGCAGTACTTATGTATAAAATAGAAAACATTCCCATTAGAAAGATACTGCAGTTCAATTAGCTGTTTTTCCCTACCTCTTAGTAGCCAGGGAACAAGACTTACGCTAAACACCCAACCACTATTTTGCTTTACAGAAAAGCAAAAGTTGACTTTTACACTGAAAATTTAGTTAGCCTTCTTCTTTGTTATGCATTGTTTCTTCTTCTCTTTTTCTTGATAGGCAATGAATTGAGAGTCTGTACCAAAGAGTCTGTCCCACCACGTGAAGGTCGAGGCGTAGTTGCCAATAAAGTTCATGTGATGGAAATCATGGAAACGGGCCCCGGCATAGAAAGGCACCAAATGAAGAGGGTTCAGCGGGACATCGTAGCCACTACAGGGCAGAAAAAAAAGAAAAGGAACTAGGGTAAGGATTTTTATGAGACAGAAACCACAAAATATAGACACTACCTGGTCGTTTTTATGAAAGAAAAATATGTTATGTATTCTAAGGTCCTGAAGTAATCACTATGATATTGGCTTAATATGAAAACAAGTTCCCTCCACTCCTAGCCAAATGACTCTGTAAATTATCCCACAGTGGCTTTGCCACTTGCTTTTTAGCTCAGTTTACCCAGCAATACAAATAAAATTTAAGCAGGTAACTTGAAAAAGTGACAGTGGCTGCTCTCCTGCTGGCTTAGCAGTTTTAACTAAGAGTGACTTTAGGAAGGAGGAACAAGAAGTAACATTATCTTTAAATGCAAGCTAGGGCCATCAGCACAGCAGCTCATCAGAGAGCATCTCAAACCAACAGTTACTGTATGCCTACTTTTATTTTCATCTTACTGCAAGTTCTTCAAATATTTCAAATTCAAATATGTGATTAAAGTAAGATTAAAAGCACAACAGTGTGCTCTAGAGGGATTCTAATTCTTTTGCTTATTAGTATTGGAAAGCCTCTTACCACCACCTAGTGGGGAGAGCACAAGGCAATTCAACATAAACCCCTCATGTGGAGAACAAACTAAAATTATAATTATAATAGGGAATTTGTATTTTGCATCAATGAGTTTATGGTATGTCACAACATATACTTTGGAAGTCTACAAGTAACACATGACTAAACCTGGAATGCTTTACACCATGGGTTTACTGGTAGCTTATGTTCCACTAAAACACCTAACACTCAACTTGCAATAAGACACTATCTGCTTCATGATGTATTTACAAATACAAGGTCAAGTGTTAATACTATCATTTCAAAAATGAACTCTTGGTGTCCCCTGACTCTTGAACACAGGAAAGAAAAGTTCATTCATTTGTAGATAAACTAAACTAAGCCTACCTGGATTTACCCAAACATTTTGGAGCTGAATTTGAAACACGTCAGTTCTACCACAGAGACAAGAAGTCTTGTCCTTTTTATTCACAATAATTAAACAGAAGAAATTTATGCATTTATTTTAAAGAGAGTCAGTGGTCACAGAGCATACAGTTTCTCTTGAGCAAGAGAACAGTCTGACAAAATATTAAACAGAAAGAATTCTTGGCCAGGATATCACTTTTTGGTGTTCCAGTACGTCTAAGATCATCTGCACACCAAATATCAATAGCCACACATCCTAATGAGGCACCTGGCTTCTCTAACCCTCCTTGAGATGCTCTAGCTGGTAGTCCACACTCTTTTAATCAGGAAGACTTGCTGTTAACAGTACCTCATTCCTTTTAAGACACATAAAAGCACATTAGTGCAAAATAAAAGTACATCTCAGTGACAGAGACAGGTGAGTTTGAGACGGATGTAGGGACAAGAGAAAAAACAATTATTAGGAAGGAATGAGCATCTCACCTGTGTACGTCAATGGTTTCCATCAAGCGACAAATCACCCATGCCCAGAGAAGAACCACATGGTTACAGAAAACAACAATTCCAATAAAAAAGCCAGTTCCAAGGATGAGTGTTTCCAGGGGATGCGCATATTCTGCTTGCATTCCAAATGGAGACTAGAAAGAGATAACATTCAGGAAACAGTTACCATTTTCAGTTTTATGTACTCCCAAACCAGAACCACCATTTTGCAATACTCTTGCTTTCCCACAAGACTACAGCAGGACAAATGGAACCATGTTGGGGGCAAAGGGAATGGTACAACTGAGCAAGGGCCATAACACACATATCTAGCTCCTCTTTGGAAAAACAGGATTCCAAGGTCATAAGGATTACCACTCTATTAGTGATTCCAAACACTTCACTACTAGTTGAAAAACTGAAAACTTTTATCTAGGCTTACCATCACCCCAGGTCAAAGCGGTATTTCAGGAATATTAAAAGTGTTTGGCAAGCTCCTATTGGCTTTGCTATACATCCAGTCTTGGAAGCAGAAGAAAGAAGGAAGCCAAAATATTCTCAGAAGCAGGAGTCAGAAATTTATTATCAAAATAAAAACTAAAAATCCCTCATCTTTGACCATTTTTTAAAATAAATCTGTACCACTCAAATGTTATTTTGAGATTGAGATATTTTCTCTCGTATACATATATATACACACACAAACACACAGAGTAATTCCTACTTTTGGTTTAGCAAAAAAACAACATTCCAGAGAGTTTTCAATCATAGAACACCATACATAGAGAACAGCTTAAAAAATTTTAAACTAATGCTGAAAGTTATAAATAAGATAATCAGAAAAAAATAAAGTCCAGGGGATACTTTAAAATCATCTCTTTATACAATCAGGAAAAGTTGTTAGTGAAACAGCCATTAGGCTACAGATCACTTCTGTGAGAACTGCTAACCACTCACAAGAATAATGGCCAAAAGCTGCTCCAGCTAGAGACCCGAGGGGCTGCCAAGAGCAAGAAGAAGAGAGCAGCTGCTGCTGCAGATGTCTGTACATATGCATGCATCAATCCATACCAAGCTACTCTGTTGCTGGCAGCATGCATAAAGTACCCCTGACCCAGCAGCTCACAGTTTCCTTTTGGCACAGTCTAAGTTATACACAGCAGCACAGAAACACATAGCACTGACTCCTGGGCTCCACAGGCAGTGCCACCTAAACACAGCAATATCACCTACAAGGTGCAAGCACTGCTGGATCCAACCTGGCCCCAGTCAAGTGTGGTTCATTGCTCGATGCTCAATGCCAGCTCCAACACCACTAAATGCAGAACCACCCAAAATGCGTGTTGCACTGTGCTCTCGATGCACTATTGCTCCATGGGCTACACTGATTCCAGAGGCCCTCATCCAGAGCTGTAGTCCCTTGCTTGAATCAAGTATATGATGCACACACCCAGGTTGTGCAAGAGCTACCTGTCTGATCACATTCTGGGGATTCATATGCTCTGGCTAACAGCCCAGCAGGTGGGGAACTGATGAACAACCAAAACCAGACATCTACTGCTTCCCTTCCCCTAGCAATGAGACCTATATGTACAGTTTTAAAAGTCTGCTTCACCTTGCTCATAGATACGATCAAACTTTAGGAAGAGTGTGATCTTTCATTTTGCTGAAATGAAATCAAATTACAGGAGGCGTTTTCAGAAACAGAATGGATGACTGTTCTTGACAAAGTGCCCCTGAAAAGGCATCTAACCCACTGTCAAAGGAATGCAAAATTTTTAGGTCTTTCAAATCAGATGTTTAAGTAAGTTCTACAAAATGTATACCAAAAACTATTATTAAAGAAAAAAATCAAGTAATACATACAACAAACTCATGGTGAACCTTATGGATATACTTGTATATTCTCTTGTGATGCAGCAATCTATGCAGGAAATAGTGCCAGGCATCCTCAATCACTGCACATCCAAAACACTGGGCGACCAGAACATACCTTTAAAAGCAGAAGGCCTATAGTTATAGAAAATGCTAGCAGACACATAATCCTGAAAGAGAAAATAGTTTATATGCTAATAATGGTCAGAAATGTTTATACCTATTACTGAATAGCAGTGCACTACTTTTTTAATGTGCTAAAAATATTAATTACCAGGTAAAAAGGCTACTGTGCTTATCAGCTCATCTGTTGATATGCTGAGGGGAGTTAGCACACGTTAACTCACTTCAGTTAGTGTTAGGTTAACTCAGAGTTAGCGTAACCAGCTGTAATTTCAATATTACAAATGCAGTCTACAGAGAAAAAACAGACTGTGTGAGACCCTGATATAAAAACACAGAGCTGCATCAGCCATCTACACCAGAGAACAAGCAGCTCTCCAAGAAAGATGACCTTCTGTGATAAACAACTACTCTTGGTGTGGAGGGTGGGGCAGAAGGGGGCTCTTATAGCTAATCCAGCTTTGTTTAAAAGCCCATCAGCTCACTGCAAGAAAAGAAGACTATGAGGCAGGTCGTACATTCTCTCCTTTGAGGAACACACTACTGCTACGATATAAAACAAGGTGAAGGGTAGAGACACTTAGGAGAAATAAAAAAATTTCAGTAAATAAAACCCCCAGAAAGTCCAACATTTAAACCACCCCACCAGGAATTTTGCTTTCAATAAACTCCCTCTTAATCCCCCTTCTCTCCTGAGGATTAGAGCACCTTGGGGCCATTTAAAAAAATTTAGAAAATTCGAATTAGCCCTTATAGCAGTTAAGCATCAACTTATCAAGATGATTAACAAACACAGTTTACGTTGCCAAAATATTATTTTCTATTAGAGTTGACGACATTAATTGCTAAGTATTCTGCCTCCAACTGTACATAACCCAGCATCACCATATCAGAAAAATCTACGCACCATCTCGGCATCTCTTCCCACCCATACGGGATGTTAAAATACTCTGTGAAATAATAGGTACCACAAATCAGGGGAAGCTGAATGAAGAAGTGGTTGAAGAGGAGTGTTTTGAAACACTTCCACTGTTTTTCCCATGTTTCTGGTTTATCCTAAAATGAAGCAAAAAGAATAGATTGTATTACAGGTTTCTACTGCACACAAGTGAAGTGCTGCAAAAATTCATTTGGAGTCAGTTTAATTTCACCTTGGAAGGCAGATAACATGCCTTCCAATAATGCAGATTAACTCAGGCAACACAAATATGGGATTGGATTCAGTTTTATCAACATCTTGTTTTTCTAGGTTAGTGTTTTAAGATAAGCTGTCTTGTCAGTCACATCCAAACTATTTTTCTTTTTTCAGTGTTTACAGTTAGCAGGAACATTTCATACTCAACAATTCAGTACAATCCAAGTTTGCTTTCCTTCTTTGCACCACAGAATGCATTTCCATTGCTAAAATAGTACAAAGAGAGGCTGAAGATACAAGCTTGTGAAGAAATAATTGTCTTGAAAACATCTAGTTTTTGCAGGGAGATATTCTACCAACTACTGCAAGAAATTCAGAAGCTGGTGTTATTAATTTCTAATTCAAATTATAATGAACTAGGGGAAAACAATGATCTTTAGATACTGAATGTGCCTTTGCCTCCAATTAGGAGTGTGCAATCCATCCCAGGCTTTCTTGATTTTGAAGATATTTCAAAATCCTTTCAAGAGGATGTGCAGAAAGGTACTTCTAAGAAGACAATTAGTATTATATAAGCACACCATGTAATTATTTTATACTACTAAGATACACCTTAGATGCCAGAATTCTATTCACCTTTCCCTGGTGATACAAAAAATATGTATATAAAACTTTACTAACAGCAAGACTGACATACCCTTTCCTCTCTATTGCACCATGGTGAAAAGCATAACCCTTCGTTAGGAAAAAAAAACCAACTTCTTTTCTTCCACTTCTCTTTTTCTCCTCATATACAGCGTAAATTTACTTTGTTGTTTCTAGGATGTCCAAGTGACAGGTGAAATGGGTCCATATATTGAGAACTAGGATACTGTGGCTATATGCTCTGCCTAATGTGTTCAGAGACAAGTCAGTGTCTACTTCACAACTCTCTCTTACCTGTTGAATTTTATACTTTTGCATGTACGGTATAAACTGAAAGATAAATCCTGGTACACAGAGCAAAAAGTATGAAACTTCATGAACTATAAGCGATCCCCAAGTTGCAATCTGGAACTTTGTGTAGTTATCCAGCATGTAATTCCAGGCATTTTTAAACGGTTGCTGCAGGGGATTGTCAGGTAAGAAAGAGTCTATGTATTCCACTGCCAGATAAGCAGAGTTCAAGATATTAATGCTGTCGTTCATGGCCATGGTTCAATCATAAAACATCACAATTACAGTTCTTCTGTAGTTGTCTGTAAGTAACCTGCAAATTTTGAGAAAAAAATTCAATAAACAAAAGTTAATTTTCAGAGGAAAAAGAAACATTACATGATATAGCCATTATGTAGTTTTAAAGTAAAAACTGAGAAAGGACAGGAAAGACAGATTCTTTTCATACAGAATAGCCTAAAAGAACAAAGCTTTAGATTGGTTTGAGAGGCAAACCTATTTGAGAGGCAATCAGCCCCTAGGTTTTGGGATTATAGCAAGGGAGCAAAAAGAATGAAGTATTAATTATTAGCCAAACTTATTTCAAGGTTTTTACAAGATAATTGTATTCTGTAATAAAAGAGCAACGTAAAGGTTCAAACAAGATTTAACAGATGAATTAACTGCGATCTCTTGATTATGCAGTCCCATTTTTCTCATGGCTGTCAACCAAAATCCATGCAAATTACATCAACACTGCAGCTGGCTTGAGGCAATCCACCTTTCCCCGAGTAATGGACTTTTCCTCACAGCTCCCAAAGCCACAGAAGCTGCATTCCTGCAGGTGACCTGAACCTGTGCCATTTCCACAGACTAGGTTCCTTGTTGCTTTGGCTTAGAAGGGATCTTTAAACGTCATTTACAGTCCAACCTTCCTGGGATGGGCAGGGCCAGTTTTCACTCTAACAGGTTGCTCAAAGCCCCATCCAACCTGTCCTTTAAACACTTCCAGGAATGGGGCATCCACAGCTTTTCTGGGCAATCTCTTCCAGTATCTCAGCGAACTCATTGTAAAAAATGTCCCTCTTACACCAAATCTAAACCTATGCATTTTTAGTTTAAAAACACTGCCCTGCGCTTTGTCACCACAAGCCTTGGCAAAAAGCCCCCTTTATGTACCACAGTATGGTGTCCCTTGAACCCTCTCCAGCCTGCACAACCCAGCTCTTCCAGCCTCTCCCCATCGGTCATGTGTCCCCTGACCATTTCCAGTGCCCTCCTCGGACCCCTTTAACAGGTCCATCTTCCACACTCACAAAGGTTTGCAACTCACAGGCCAGAGGACACTGGTCCATCTCCAGCTGGTACTCTTCGGCTAAATCCGACACAAATCGCAAAATCAGTGAGGCTGGAAAAGAGCCCTGAGACCATCAGTTTAAACCTATGACCCAACACCACCCTATCAACTTAACCACAAGCACCAAGTGCCACATCCAGTCTTCCTTTAAGCACTTCCGAGGAGGGTGACTCCACCACCACCACCCTGGGCAGCCCATTCCAGTGCGTAATTACCCTCACATACCAGGCACCATACCAAGCCAGTATCCAACAACATCAGTTATCGCTTTTCCTTCTTAGCAACAGCACCGCCATGCTGCCACTTCTTATAAATAGCAAAAGCATCGCAGCAGACGCCAAGGCAGCTCCCAGCCCGAGCTCCTGGGCCGCTGGACGCGCAAGGCAACTGAAGCACCGCCGCCACCCCCGAACACGCCGCCGGGCAGCCGAGGATCCAGCGCCCGGGCTGCACCGGGGTCAGGCTCCTCCATCCCGCCCGGCCCCGCGAGGCAGCGGCCACACGCCG
>VZTR01007158.1:171537-191435 GCA_013400775.1 Chaetops frenatus | reverse complement strand
CGCTGCCCGTCGCCCGCCGCCGCGCCGAAGCGCTCCCCTGCGGGAGCGGCGCGCTGTCAGCCCTCCTGCTGCCTGCGCCCGCTCCCTTCTCCCGCGTGCATGAAAAGGTGGAAGTACCAAGGCGGCGGTGTCGCCATGGCAGCAGCGGCCCACAGCCTCGCTCAGGGGCTGGTGTCATGCAGGTGAAAGCGCGGAATTCAAAGAAAAGGTTCCCGTTCGAAGCCCGTGCCTCGGCCCACCGTGCGTCACGCCGCAGATGGAATTGGGGCAGCTAGGTGACTCCCCGCCCTGTCAGCAATGGCACAGCTCAGACGCTTTCGCGGGACGCCAGCGCTGGACATTCCTGCACTCGTGGACAGCCACAGCTTTCAGACACGGACCTGCCGCGAAACTGCGATGTTCGCATGACTGGTTCCTAAACCCTAATGATTCTCAGTTCGGTGGCATTCCGACCTTTAAAACACCAGCTTCTCCCCGCTCCTTCCCCTTCCCTTTCCCAATTTATTTCACTTATGTCAAGATTATTTGGTTTGAGACTTGTATTGAGAAACACAAGTTTTAAGCGAACTGTTGGCATTAGGAAACAATGTACAAACTTTTATTTGAAGAAAATGTCTCAAATATGACAGTAACTTTGGTCATGTTAAAAGGAGGCCATCCAAGAACAAATAAAAATGTACTGCTTTATAAGCATGGCCACATACAGTATATTCAGATATTGGCTAATAAAAGCTGAGGTTACACGCATAAACAGGCCTTTGTACCATGCAAGTTCAACGCAATTGCATACACTCACTATAAATTTTCAGTTATTTTCATGCCAAATCACCTTTTAGATAAAAAGGTAAAAAAGAAGTAACATCTACCTGTGACCAAAATTGAACAGGGGAAAAAAAAAAAAACAAACCGTAAGTACAGACAACATTTTTATTAAAAAGATCATGAAATTACACCTGCTCAAGAAGTGTTATACCGTCTCTGATCTCCTTCAGTGGGAATTAGTGTTAAGCATTGTTACATATCAAAAAATACATCTCTGTTTTACAACATAGTACCGACATATTCAAAGTACTGTGCCGAATTATAAATAGTAAAATCAGGTTTTGAAGAGTTTCAATAGAGAGCAACTAATGCTCACACAAACATATGCATGTAGTATAGTTATGTAACAAAAATTTTATAAAAGGAAACAAATTTACCCCATGCCAGCTTGAATTACTGAGGCGGGATTCAATACCTACTATGAAGACTGACAGTTCATTTCCTTAAATATATTTATTAGTCTCTGGAAAAAATAAGACAAAAATTTACTTTCACCAGAATACACACCATTCTTCACTCACAATCCGTTTCTCAGTCATGACTGACAGAAGTCGGTCCTTATGAAAGTGTTGGATTTTTTTTTTAAGACCTTGCAATAAAAAATAAATGGTCCACCAGACTTCAAAAGTTCAATCAGCTTCTGCTCAACTGCAGAATAATCCTACACATTGCTTCTACCTAGAGTAATCTTCATCATCTGTCATCTGTAATTGTAGACAGTCACATCTTCCACTGTGACTCAAGGTGCAGCTACAAGTAGAGAAGTGCTTAGATACTCAGTCACTTCAAATACACTTGTTGAAGACTGCTTCTAGTGCATAATCAAGTTGAAAATCGCTTTACTGATCATAATGGTTTGTCAATAACTGTAACACCTAGAGGGAGGGGGGAAAAAAGGGATAAATCTTTAGGCAGTATTTTTTTTTTAGATCAAGAAAAAAATTAACACGATGCATTGCCATTAGCATTTAACTCTGCACAAGCATCAATGTACATATTTTTCCCTAATTTCTCTTTGACACAAAGCTGTCTGAATCAGTGCAAAGTTCTGAAAGTTTCTGTGTCTTGAAAAATCTTGCCACTAATCAAGTTTAATTTTGCTATCAGTGAAATACATTCTCAACATTCACTTAAATAGCTCATTTGAAAAACTGGAGTTATTGAAGTAAAAGATTACTGAAACAGCTCATTCTCTAAATATCAAATCCCAAAGAACATCAGAATTGGAGAAGTGTCCCTTAGACTGAGACACATATTTCTTGTTAAAAAAACTGGTCATACCAGAATCATCTTCATGACACACCACTTACGTGCTAAATCCTTCTTGAATACACTTTAATCCCCCTTTTTTTATCTTGTAGTGAATAATTATTTGAAGTCATCATTCAAAATGTACCATCAGATTCTTGCTACCCATTTTATTATCTTAGGTTTTACCTCAGAAAAGACTCCGTTTGGATGCTCTGCCAAATGCTATACTTTAAAAAGTCTGTTAAAAATACCCATATGCTTTACCTGCATAGCTCCTTCCTGTACTCATACAAGAAGACACAACCGTCCATTTATCAGTTGTTGGATTATAATACTCCACTGTTGATAAGTTACAGGAACCATCATCTCCTCCAACTACGTACAAGAGACCATTTACAGCACAAACACCTAAAAAAGCGCAGGAAACCAGTATGAAAATTACTGTTTGACTTACACACCCCCCCAAAAGCATGTTTTTTAGGAAAGCAGCAGAAATCCAGGTACATGCTGTTCACAGATAGCACTGGCACAATTTTATGTGGCACAATGGCTGCACATACCTGCATTCCTTCTGCACATGTTCATGTCTGCAACCTGCTTCCAGGTACTCGCAATGGGGTCAAACACTTCAACACTTTTCCTTACCAAAGGACCATCATGACCACCTACTGCATACAATAAATTGTTTAACACACCAACACCTGCAAACATATGAAAATACGCAGAATTAACCAGGGAATTATTTGAATGATACAAAGGAGAAACAACAAATATGTCAGCTAACATAAATCCTTCATTAAGTCAGTGTTGGAAACTATTTCAGAAAACATTTGGGTCAGGATGCATTAAAGCAGAGAGACAGTAGCTACAGCAAGACACTGATAAAATGCCTTGCGTGCCCATCTACCATATTGCAGCATACAAAGACCAGAGCTGTTCTGCAACAGAAGATTTAGAAAATTTTGGATGAAAAATGACGTGCAGGAAAATGAGGCTTGTTGAAATTTAGGACTAATTAGAAGTGACAGTAAATGAGACAATGTGCTCAGCCAGCATAACAGAAATCTGACAAAATGATAAAGTATAAGTGAATTTTTAGAAAGTAAAAACTGTGCAGTACAGAGGATAAAAGCTGAATGGAGAGACATTATACAATAGGGATGTTTCCACTGAAGTGTTAGAATACCTTGTAAACGGATGGAACAGAAGTAAACAGTTAATAGCCAGTACCTTCTCTGGGATTTGAAGAACACCAAGCATCTTTGAACCAAGCTTCAGTTATCAGAATATCCAAAAGGATATTAAAGGGTGTCCTTTATTACTAAGTTCTCCTTTACTTTACAACAGAGGTATATCTATCTGTGAGCTTGGAATGAAGGAGTGAGTAAAGCTCAGTATATCTACTTGCTATTTGGGCTGCACATATTGAAAAGATGGAAATGGGGGAAGCAGAAAGAAAGGCCTGTTTATTTATTCCACCCTTTATAATGCATTATTAGAACCCAAACATAATAGATTTCAGAAACATGGAGGGAGGGGTTTGCATTAAAACTTCTGAGTGATGGACCATAAAGACAACTAAAAAATTACTTGTATGAAAGTATACTGGGAAATCTAATAAATGCCACATTTAAGACTATGAAACTCAAAGCAAGAGATACAGATTTGCAAATATAGCTCATAAAGTATTCCATGGAAAGGGAACCACTTAAAATCTTTTTTATTGGGAAACAACAAATATGAATGCAAAAAGTCAGGTAAGTCCCTCAAAGAAAAAGAAATAAAATATTGGACGTTTAAAAAAAAAAGAATAAAAAGCAAAGAAAAAAGAGAACCCTGAGACCTTAATAACCTGCTGAAATATCCTTGAAAACATATCACTAATTTTGGATTTAAGAGCCATTCCTATATGTGGAGAGAAATGACTCCTGCTGAAATGACTAAAATTTCCTATTAAGGAGACTGATCTTAGTAATTAAAGAAGAGAGGAGGGAAACATGGAAGCTAATTGGTACTGTAAATCTGAAAAAAATAGCTTCTTGATAGGACACTCTTAGAAATTATGCTATTTAGTGCTTTATCAGTGATATTCACTACTAGCACTTCCCCATATCCTTCCCAGTTAATTTAATTCCTCTTTTTTTGCTATTATTTCTAGCTATCATGTCACAGTATAGTATGACAACTTTTCTTTCTCCCACTCTGAGCACACTTTATTAGACAGGATAGTACAACATTCATCTTTGTAGAATTAAACATTACAGAACTAGAAGGAGGGCTACGATTTTCAGTTTAAATATGTGAAGTGATATAAATCCCCCCACCCATGCTTTCAATAGTTACTGGCCTTCCTATTCAGTGTGTAGAGTTTTTCCCTCTGCCACATTGCCACTTTTTTCTTTCATAGCTCCGTATTTTTAATAACGTCCTCCGTTCCTCCATGGTGCTTCATTTTCCCTTAATCCCACACCCAGTTTCCAGGTCCTACCTTATTTCTTGCTCCTTCCGTCTGCATCCTCTTGTTGCCGTCTTCTGAGTTCTCCTTTCTTTGTTATTTTTCTTTCCTGCCCATTTTTCAGGACCCTGTCTTATATCTCTCAGCCCTCCCAAATGGCCTATATCTGGATCTGAAGTTCCTCCTCCCAATATGTTGCTGGAAACAGATCTGTCCCCGTATTGATCAACTGAGAAGCAGTGGGTACTAAAGAAGAGTAACTGAGGGTTAACCTCTGAAAAGTTGCTTTTGAGTGAAGCTGAAGCAGTAGGAACAGAAGAGATGAGCTTAAGTTCTTTGAGATGACCAGACATCCAAAAGTTTAATACAGGAACAAAATTCTCTTTAGTTAGCCCCCATAACACCACCAGGACTGATTGCCAGTTGAAACAGTTCTGGTGGGTTTGGCTATTTGGCCTCTACAGCCAATCTCAATCAACAGGCATGATTTTCACATTACCACCCACTCCTTCACCATGCAAAAATATAATTTTGTCATGTATTTGAGAGTGGCACAGAAGAATGCTGATTATTTTACTCAATTATATAAATCAGGAATAATTGTCTAAAAACATTTAGTTTTTCTCTTTTTTTTTTTTTTTTATCAGTGGACAGGGTAAAAGGCAGAAGAGAGTTGAGTAAGCAAACACAGGGACAAAGGAAGAGAGGAAAGGGGCAGGAAGATCTCAGTAGTTAGTATATTTAAGGAACTAAATTTCAGAGTTGTAGAAGAAACTCAGCATTAAAAAAATATCTGAAAACATCTACTGTATAAATAGGCTACAAGCACAACAACAGTTTGCAAAAACAGAGTATCAAAAAATAAACCCCAAATGCTGAAAACAAAATGTGTGTGCAGGCAGACTGTAAAATGAAACTTTGTCACAACCCACCAACTATTTGTCTTTATAATGATGCTTTTAACTTGCCCATTTTATATAAATATTTTCCTCAAAATTTGCCAATATTAGACAGGAATATTTTCCAGTACCCTTACTGCAACTCTGTCCAGTTTTTAATCCAGAATTTATTTCCAAGAAGCACAGACTGAGTTACTAGAAGTTTCACAAGACAGCTGTGTTTTCTTGAGGTACAGTGTACCATGTTTCCTTCAGTAACATCATAGTTTTAGTTAAGAAACACAATCGAAACGTGGCTTTTAGTAGTAAGAGTTGTCACCTGGCTGATCTTGTAAGGATATGACAGAAGTATCACAAATGATCTTAATTTTAGTAATGAATTTAATACTTTGATGTATTTCCTTTGAAATTATTTGCACTTAATTTAAACATCATTATACAGGTAAAAACTGTTCAGAGTCAACAAAGAATAAAGGAAGGTAAGATACGAAGTTGGGATAATTATTAATCATATACTGAGCATACTAGAAGTCCATCCAAATTTATTTGTAGCAATATCTTTTCCCACTATGAAGCACATTAATGCAATCACCAGTAGATAGTTGAAGGGTGTTGCTAAAAACCACCATTAAGTACTTGGCAAAAAAGTGACTTAACTACTTAAAAAAAAAATGTAGAAAATAATATGGAATTTGACTTGAAAAAGTCCATGGCAACGCATCTAGAGAAATAAAACAACTTCTGCGAGTTGAAAAAACCTGAAATACCAAAAGACAAATAGAGGACAGTGAATAGTAAATGAGATTCAAGTCCATAATATAAATAGATAATGAAAATGCTAAAGTCAGTTTGGAGCTGTGGAAGTATCATTTCATTAAACAAAAGTGGAATACCACAGGCACTTTTAAAGATGTCTTTAAAGAGAAATATACATACTTAGAATTGCAAGAAGGAAAAAAAAATCCACAAAAAAAAAAGGGATCTAAGATTATACAGAAATAAATGGGTATACCTTGGCTAAATGATAAGGAAGGATAACATGTAGTAGGCTGTACATGTACAGAAGATGTAAACACCAGGTGATGAGAAGAATTACTGAAGGTGAAATAGAGGGTACATAAGTGGAAGTAATAGGATGAAACCAGTAATACAAACTTAGGAATGAACAAGGACAAAATTTCCTGCAGTGAATCAAAATGCAGAACAAGTCCTCCAAAGAAGTGCAAACCTAGTCACGGTTCACACATAAAGTTAACCTGAAAACGCTGTTAGAATAATCAGCCCTAACTGGCAAAGAGATCTCTGCAGAAAAGACATTTTTTCATCCTTGCTGTATAGATTTTGATACTTTAGAATTGGGGCGATAGTGATTATTACAATCCATGAGCATTAGTCTGTATGTTAAAAACCATCAGAAGTTGTGGGAAGAGGAGGAATATGAAAGTATGAAAAAACAAAGAGAGATATTTACTATTAACAGACTGAATCTTACTCTGTGGAACAGTTTTGTTTTTATAACCTGCTGCGTTTTCAGCCATCTAGGACTAACACATTCCCTTAGATTCAGACTTTAGCTTACCTTTTATATTTTTAGATACATTGTAAACCCACGAATTCTCATCTTTGGAAGGACAGCTGATCCTTGTCCACTCACCTGCTCCGCTCCGCCTCGTGCTCATTTCTGCGACATAGCTCCACTCATTGGAATTGGCATCGTAGCATTCTACTGAACTAAGGCACTGCCGTGACGCTCCGTCGTAGCCACCAACAGCATACAGCTTCCCTGGGGGCAACCAGAGGAGCCTGCTAACTGCTAATGCACACACAGGGATTGGCACACTGGCAAACAGGAAGGCATCGCTCTCTGATTAGCTACTAATCACACCTGGCAATCACTTACTGCATTTCTATATTGCAAGGAGTTTAAGTTAGCATGCCACAGCTCTTGTCATGTTTAGGATGTAAAAGGTGCCCAGTATCTAACAATAATGCAAGTCAAAAGATTTTAAAATACCTAGCTGAAATGCAAAGGTAAGGTTTTTAATTAGGCATTGTTCAAAAGCAAGCTAATTCAAGTATGTTCGATACTGGAAGCTCACAAATAGGCTTCCTAGAAATATCAGAAATTTAGACGAAAATCACTTGTACAGTCTGCATTTTCAGATTTGAAACAACAGTGCTTCCTATGCAGTTAAAACACACACACACACACACCTAAAACTGTTTTAAGACCCAAGAGCCAGGCCAGGCCTTCATTGAGCAAGTGACATCCAGGCTATTCACCACCAAGCTGACTGGAAAGTCAGCAGTTTTCCTGGCACTGCCCTTGGGATTGTCCCCAGTGAGCAGCTAGCAAAGTCAGCCACAGATAACAGAGCTGACAATACAGCAGTGCTACATCACTAAAGACCAAAAGATAAGGTCACAGCGTCAGCTCTCTGACTTTGCTGACATACATAACCTAGAGCTCAGTGAGTTTTTCCCCAGCTGGTCTCATGCACAGCTGAAGCTCTGAAAAAAAATTTAAAACTACTCTGCTAAAATCTGGTCAAACCCAAGTAGAATGATTACATGTTGTTCACACCACTTAAATTACAAGGTTGAGCAAAAACATAAAACTGAAGCATGCTTTCAAGACTAAGAAAAACTAGTAGGATAAACTATTGCATTTCCCTCCATTCTTTTTAATATCATTTGTCAACTTACCTCCAACAACACCTACACCAACACTACTTCTTCTTGTGTTCATTGGAGCTACATGAAACCACTCGTTAGTCTTTAAGTTGTAAACTTCGACTGATGACAAACCTATGAAGACAATATAACATATTCTCTATAAGTCTAGGTGCAACATACCATCTAGCTTTCAGGATACTCTTCATACCTGAAAATTCAAATAATTTCATTTTAAGGACTGTTAAATACTGAACAAAAAGCACAGCTTTTTGTTGTTTAGATAGGCAATTACACCATTCTTTGTGTCTGAAAATGGGCAAATTACTGAAAACTTTTGTGGAACTGTAAAAAATTCTTACTTGGATTTTTTCCATTCTTATTATTTAAGTCACATGCTTTCTCCTACACAGGCATCTATAATAGTTATTTAGCAAAAAGATCACTTCTGCACTAATTTTTAGTGCATCTAACTACAGAATGGACGCTGTATGTCTAAAGCCTTCTCACAGGTCAAAAAAAGCTGTTTATAGTCTTATTTACACCCACATGAAAATGCAGAAATAAATTTCCTATGCAAACAGGACAAAACAGACTAGATAATTTTTCCCTCATATCTTCCACAAATTAAGGACTCTGACTATACAAGGAATACTGGAAGGAAAATTGCCAAAAGTTTCATTAAGCCTGAACCCTTAGGAGCTAACAGTCCACTGTTCAGGTAGGGGGATGTGACCACTTAAGCACATTCCACATCACAAGATGCCAGGCTACCCTCATGCTTGGTTTCACCACAAGCACCAGCAAAAAGAGACATTAAGATTTGATACTATTATGTTAAGAGTAGTCAAAGCTATTCAGAAGTGTCTAAGGCAAACATACCTGTACTCCCATCAAATCCTCCCACCGCGTAAAGAAGGCCATTTAATACAGCTGCTCCCAGTGTGCTTCTCCTGTCTTGCATGTTGGCAACACTTGTCCACTGGTCTTTCACTGGATCATAGGAATCTACCGTACGAACTCTCAAAGAGCCATTGAAACCACCAACAGCATAAACCATGCCTCCCATGTACACCATTCCTAGAGCAGGGAAATGGGGAGGAAAGACAAGTGTTTCAGTCTCTCTGCAAGTTAACTGTATTCTGTACTGTCCTAAGTATGCAGATACTTGACACAAATTACAGTACTCACTACACTTGTCATGCTTTTGACAGTCTCCTGGAACCACACTTCATTCAGATTAAGCCCTAGAATTTCTGACACTTTTTGTTACTAACAGTGCACATTTCTGAATACCATGCTTGCTGAATTTCTTCTTGCTTAAATCACTCAGCTCCTTTAAGATCACATGTTCATGTTTTTAACAGTGGATGATCACTTCTTTACATTCTTTATTTCATTTAATAATCTAATACTAGGGTATTTTAGTAGCAAAATTAGTCGTTATTACAGTGCATTAATATTTAAATTTATTTATCCCTTGTTTCTGTGGGAGGTAATAAAGCAGTTTATCCAACAGATTACAAACTGAAGCACAAATTAAGCACAATTGATCAAAGTTGTATTGTTCCAGATTAGCAAGTATTTCAAATGATCAGTGAAGTCAAGGTTTAGCCCTTCTAAGATAAATATCTCAAGTACTGTTCCAAAGAACATACAATGCTTTATGCAGATGCCTAAATTCTGAAGCATTACTAAACACGACAAAAAATTAGGCATCCTTACCTGCTCTACATCTTCTGGAAGGCAATTCAGCTACCTGATGCCAGCGTTCTTCTTTAAAATCATAACATTCAACACTGCGAATTGCCTTTGGTGCCTGTCCCCCAACTACCATCATCAACTAACAGGAGATAATAATAACTGTTAGTTAATTGCATATGTGAGAGCACCTGAAAGATCAAAAAAGTGTTGAAAAATAAAGCAAGCTTCTGTAGAAGAAATAACTAAAGGATGGCTCTCCTAAGTTAGAAATTTGAGTCTTGCGAACCAGGCAGAATTAAGCATTAGGTATTTTTTTAAACAAATGTAATTAGTTGTTATTTTGTCCAGAGGAAATATCAAGTGTAGAAAAGCAAGAAGCAATTAGAATCTTGGTAAAGCTCCCACAAAAGAGGGATCTGTATCTTCCCATCCTACTGTGATTTCAGGTATAAGAATTCAATGCCTGTGATGTGCAATGGAACTGAGACCATCCATCACATCTCGTTCTTCTAAGAAAAATGTGCTAATTCTGCTTAATTGAATCTCCTATTCCATTACTGCCATTGTCACAACAGTACAAAAACTTCTTTACTTCATTGTAAAGAAGAAAGTATCTAATGTTTGTTTTTTGCTAAAATGAATTAAAGATTAAATAAAAAGTCTCAGTGCAGAAGCTTCAGTGATTGTTTTGGTTTGGGGTTCTAGTTTTGTTTTCTTTTTAACAGGCTTACTTCTCCATAATTGTATATTTCTCAAGAGCTGAAGCACTTATTAAAAAACGTTTTCTAGGAGAGCAAGTAGTGGTGATACTCTGTGTAGGTGGGAGGCTAAAACATCTGTATCATAAGTACAATGGAGTGTAAAGATAATTACTTGTTACATTTTTATGATAAATAATTCTGGGGCAATTTTTTTACAGGAATACCCCAAGACACAGTCACATTCTCATGAAAGCTTTTAAAATGGAGTTTGAAATAGTAAATGCATTGGGAAAATAAGGGTCTTACTTTTGGAAGGCTCACAGGTGTTCTCAACTTTGTCCGTGTGCTTTTCATCAATGCCCGTTGCTCAGTTGGTAGCAAGTGATACTTCATAGCTTCAATGAGGTAATCTTTACAAGCACTGCTGTTCTTAACCAGTATTTCTTCTTCAACTCTCTGTTTATTAATAGAAGTTTAACAAGGTCTGAGCATGTTAAGGAAGTAAAACACAAATCATAATCTGAAGTGTAATAAAACCTATGATCTGCCACACAAATGCAGAACAATCTAATTTTTTAGATTATAATTTAATAAGTAGACACAAATTTGTGTTGGAAATGTTCAGTTACTAAAAAACATCAGAATATACTAATTGTTAAGTAGCAAGTGGAAGAAACAGTGATAAGCAAGGTAAATCACTTTTCTTGCAATTGGGTACATTTCTTGATTTTTAGAATACAGGCAGTACAGAACATTTTAAAGTGGGGAGTAATGGAGAATAATTTAACAAACTAGTAAGCCACCCCATAATAATAAAAACCACAACAGAACTCAACACCAAAAAAAAACCCCAAATCCCACCCAAAATAACCCACATCACAAAACCAGAATATTAAAAATAAACACTTACCAACCTACTGTTAATACCTACTAACCAATCTTAATACTGAACCCATATTGTCAATCTTAAATACTTGACCTGATACTAAAATATCCAAATGAGCTTATAAAATTTGAAAAAATTTATTTTATCTGAACCAGGTAAAAGAATGCTTCCTTTGTCATTAATTGCTAATCAGCTTAAGCAACAGATATAATTCTGAAGTTAAAAATTCACTTATGAGAACAAATCCTTTATGAAAGATCACATTACAAATGGAACCTAACCTGATGTCAGCAAACTACATTGTTCAAATTCCTGGTGTGGTATGACATGCAGTCTGCCAAAGAGATATATGACTTATGTAAGTCATCCTCTCTGTGGCAACCCCTCACCTCGGAGTCTGTATGTGTACATGAGTATGTGGTAGTGGCTGTTTGTTTACTTTTACTATCACTAACATACTACATGACACTGTTGTTTAAATTTAAAATTATCTATCTGGCATTAAAATAATGAACAGAAATGTTCACATGCAGAACAATTAGTACTCCCTTTTGCTTACCTGAACTAAATACTCCCGGGAAAGCAAAGGCAGCCGAACATGCTCCATCAGACGTGCCATTAACTCCTGCCTTACATCTTTGTCATGGTTTACCCAGGCTATCACTGCTTCAAATACCTTCCAGAAAACAAACAAATCAAGTTCCTTGACTTACAAGTTCATAAGCATGAAAACATCGGTGTGCCTCCAAAAATAGTTTTGCTTATACTAAAACTCCTAACGTAAGAACAGATGACAGTGATTACTGCTCCCATTATTTCCATATTTATCAGCCACAAAATTATGAAGGTACATTATCTGGTCTCTTTACATCTTCTCCTCTACTGGTGTTTCAATGATAGCTGTGCTACACTGACAAAATGCACACAGTGACTTCACTGATACCGAAAACTAGGCAAACAAACAACACAGCAGCAGAATACTACAGTTCTTCATACTTTTCTTCCTTTCTTGGAGAATTGACCTGTCACATCACTATTCAAATGACTTATCATCACTGAGTCTTATTAGGAGAAGTGATCCCAAGCCTGGTTTTGCCTCCATTGCACAGTAGCTCATCATTCACTAGAGCATTAAAACCTTAATTATACTCCACAAAAGCAGCATCACATGTATCTAAGTGATAGATCCGGACCTTCGGGATATTACAGGAACAACAGCGTAGCTTTGCTAGTTGCTGTTTTAGCAGATAGTTCTTAGATACAAAGTTTCAAACAGGCTTTAATATGAAACACTGCCTAACTGTACAAATAAGTATTCAAACCTGCTTTTGAACATAACTTAGCCTCACTTAAGTACAACTATAAGCTCCTCAGAAAAAAAGAAAAACAACATATTCGTAATAGATCCTAAATTAATTTAAAAAGCTCAAAATGAATACATCCACAGCTGAAAACCATTAGAGGTTTACAGAGATGCCCTGGGCTCGCTGAAGAACACAGTATTTCAAAAATGCCTTTAAAAGATTAAGATCTAGGCTAAAGGTGAGCCAACACACATTAAACTCCGGTTAGGTAATACCAAGCTGCCCAGTCATCTCCTGTGCAACCCACATGTGTTCAGTTAGGCTAAACAGCTCACATATACACACGGAGCTTTAATACCTTTGTGGGACTGCTGATTTTAAAGTTAGTAAATAGCATATAATTGCTCTTCAAACTTTTAGTTATTTATCCCTTGGTAAACCAAACTCCTGTGGATGTGACTCAGCATGTGTTCTGGTTGTTCTGCTCAAAGATAAGAAGGAATTTCCATTTAATGTAGTTTTGGGGTTTGGGGTTTTTTTCCCAAAGAACAACATGTGATTTAATACAGTTTTAGGATTTTTAAGAGTTGAGTTCAATATCAGACTGACAACACTTTTAGGAAAAGTGTTAGGAAGTGTTAGAAAAAGTGTTAGGAAGATAAGAAGGAATTTCCATTTAATGTAGTTTTGGGGTTTGGAGTTTTTTTACCAAAAAGCAACATGTGATTTAAATACCATTTTAGAATTTTTAAGAGTTGAGTTCAGTATCAGACTGACACCATTTCTGGGAAAAGTCCTTTAAACTTGAGGACAATACCTGCCTAATTTCACTAAGGAAGCATGAAACACATCCAAAAAAGTGAACAAGATCAGTATGAGCAAGCTGGCTCTTTCACATAAAAGGATAAAAAGAATAATGGGATACAGGCTGTCTTACCTTCTCCTCTGATGCAATCGTTAGTTTGTCACTGGATATAAGACTGCACACCTGCTCTACACCAAGATTGAGGTATTCTTCACTAAGTACAACATCAGAAAAGTGCTGTTCTGTTTGGAGGAAAAGAAATACACTAACATAGAGTGCAACACATATCCACACATATAACAAGCATTAACACAGCAGGGGAAAGGATTCAATATGCATGTTATTTTACCCTATCTAGAAGCAATACATTGACTTCTTCTATAGGTTAAAGCTTGGTCTCACAAATAGCTTTTATATTTAAAGATTCTTTAACTGAAATATTAAAACACATACTAAAAATATAGTAACAATTTTCAGATACTTGCTTCATCTCAGTACTTGTCCTTGAGAATTACCTAAGTCTCATTTTGCTAAATTTGTACACAAAAATACAGAAAAATGACTCCAGAGTCTGTATATGCTGTATGTTGTTGAAAAGCATATTTTAAATTTGTAGTTTGACATGAACAATGGTTGATTCTTTAGAACCAACCAGCAATCTCATACAACAACTCTTGTTGTATCTCTCAGAGCTTCTCCAAGGTCCTAAAATATTCCATATTGCAATGTCTATAATGTGCAGAAGGTGTGTAGTTTTTCTAAATTTTTTTTTTAAACCTCAAATTAAATAAAACTGGAAAAATGCAATGTTTCCAAGTTGTCATTCGGTTATTCAGTTGCCCCCTCCCTTCCTTAAAATTGCTTTTTATGGCATTCTTTTGCTTAAAAAGTAGTTCCATTCAGTTTAATTATTTTTCCCCTTCTTCTGCTATTCTTAACAGAAGTTAGAAGGGACAACTGTTACTAAGAACTTAGGAATTCTCTCAAAATTAGAATAAATTAAAAAGAGGCCAGCAAACAAACCAAAGAACACATTACAGCCTTTTCGATCACTCCACTAGTGCTACTATAACTAAGACTCCATACTTGAGAAACTTGTCTAAGCAGTTAAAAAAATGTAAGGAATGCTGAATGCTTAAGCTCAAGAAACCTAATTTTTCAGTTCAACTTTGCAAGGTACTGCAGTTGGTTTAGATGCAATCATCATTAGTCCCTCTAATTCTGCAGCATTCTCTTATAATGGACGGGCAGTATTTTCTGCAGTACTTCAGGTGATGGGAAAGGAAGGATGAGAAGAAATACTGTTGATTTTTATAACATCCCCATTACCTTTCCACTCTACAAATCTTTTTGTATGTCTGCTTTTCAGACAAGTATGTAGGTTCTCAAGCTAAGTATCCAATGAGTTTTATTGTTTACAAATAGAAATTTAGAAAGGTAATTTGTATAGATTAATTTTATGGTAAACTCCAAATTCCAGGTAACCGCAACACAAACCAATGTGCCTGACTGTACTGAAAAGCTGAGTTCGGAAGCAAGCAAAAAGGGGAAGCAACACACATACAAATCTCAAACAAATCTGAATTTCTGAAGGATTGTTCATCTTTCCTTGAGAAATACGATGCAGCAGTGGATCACATCCTACATGATATATTTCGCAAATTAGAAATACTTGGTTGGTTTTATAGACTCATACATAAAAGCCTTGCTTTTTAAAAGTTGATTTGGATTTGTGTCATGCACTAAGTAGGAAGAGATCCAGTCTCTAAACCAGGAGAGGTAAAAGCTGAGTATTTTCAAAGCAATACAGTGAATGTGAGGCTGTCTCCTGTTTTCATGCTAGAAAGAGAACTGTAAAAGAGAATCCAAAAAAATAAACAGTACTTGAACAAAAACTGTTGTCAGCCTCTTAAAGTACAAAACAAGGCATATGGTAAAGAGAAGAAGAGAGAAAAAAAAGACAAACACTAAACCAAACTACTCAATCAATAGCTACAGATCCTCAGGTGAATAAATGACAGACAAAAGAAAAACAGAGGAGATTTCTAGATTAATTTTAGTCATCAAAAAAGAGGTAAGGTGAAATAACTTGTCTCGTAAGAATCAGATCGCTTGTTGTCTAGGAGACCATCGTAACTGATTGATAGATAACATTTGGGCAGAAGCCAATTGCAATTACAGCTACATGGATTATTTAAAATAATTAAAAACTGAAAAAGAACAAAGACATGTAAAATCATTAATCCACCAAGGGCAATTCATGTAATGCTGATTCAAGTGTTGAAGATAGAAGGCATCATTATATATAAAAATTATGCTTATGAAATTCAAACTTTTTGCATCCTTTCAGCAAGAAAGGTATCAGCATCTTTGAAATAACATGATTCAGTACTAAAATTTCAAGACATCACACTTAGATCCTCTTCTCCCAATAACGATGAAAAATAGTATTGGAGGTGTGTGGATTTTTTTGCCTTTTGGGTTTGGATTTGTATTATCTCATATTACTGCTCACATCCTGAAAGCTTTGATAATTTGGAGATATTAACATCAAACATGACAAAACTTATGCTTAAATGACTAAATATTTCGTGCATCTGTCCCCTGTAAAATCTTAAATTATCTTGTTTTTTATTTATTGCATTTGGCAACATATTTCTTTCTTTATGAACATCTCTTAGAGAAGCAAAGAGAGAACTACCCAGATGGAAGTTTCCATGAGAAAATAAAATAATTATTTTTGCCCAAATCAGAATTTTCCACGAAGTATGCAACTTTGACAAATTTGTACTGGAATCCTGCCCCATTTCTTGCCTCTTTACCCAGAAATTGAAGCCAGCTGGCTCCAGAGTCTGGCAGCCTGGAAACAAGCTGGCTTAGGAGTTGCAGAGGCTTGGCTTCTAAATTCTTACTTCCTAAGCAAGTAGAGTCCTACTTCTTTATTATCAAGACTAAACTCTGTCTTTAAAAAAAAAAAAATCCATTTTAGGGCAATTTTAAAATATCTGATCCAATTGCATATGAAAAACAGATTTTCACATTTTTTCAACTGAGTCAGTTTCCATCTGAATAGTTAAAGATTTGTCCTTGGCTGCCCTGTGCCAGTAGGGTGGGACAAAAGAAAGGAAAATCTTCAACAACACGAAAGGGGCTAGTAACAAAATGTCTGGAAGCACAATAAACAATGCCAGCTTGGAGAGCATAGAAAGAAAATAGGAGCTGTAAATCTACCACTTTTTGGTATTTGTCATTATGAGTCTGGAACTATGTATTATACATACATATGCAGCAAAAAAGCACTTGACACCTCTTCTATCCAAATGGCACACAAGTCTGGCTCTACAGATATTGACATTAACTTTATATTTTTCAATTACATAGGAAGGGAAGCTACATCTGAAACCTGCACAGGACATTTTATGCTTTAAACATTTATGTATTAGTTCACAATGTCACATTGAGGTGGTTTTTTTGGCTTGGGACAAAAGACCTTTGCTATTGGCCTATTTTAAGGCATTGGTCAAACAGGAACCCAGCTTTGTTGCAGAGGGGTAGATACAAGCTCTGACAGTTGGAGAACCAGCAGAAGCTAAAACTGCAGAATCACTTTTTTTTTTTTTTAAACCAGATTTATTTGTCAATTTTATGCTTAAATAACTGTTTTTTAGAGCACCACAGAATTCACAACAGCCAAGGCAACAGCAGCATAGCAGAAGACGTTGCTACTCAGAATAGAATCCTAGGAATGATTCTGACAACTCCATCCTTTCCACGCCAGGCATACGGATGTACACAAGAACAGTCTACGGAAGACACGCATGCCTCCAAGGCTTGCCAGGGCTCAAGTTTTAGAATAAGAGCTCCAGAATCAAGAATGCTGTTATGCTACACTCAATCACAATGCAGCAATCCTGCATCAACAACACATGCTAGGATTCCCTAACAAAAAAATCTTCAACATCTCAGCACAATGCTAAAAGCCAAAAAAAGTTCACTGTGCCAAGTCTCCCAAAGTTTCCAAAGCCCATACTGCCCTATGCAGTGAGTGAAATACATTATTATTCTTTGGTTAAAACTAAGAAATGTGTCAGCACATAAGCACTGAGCAAAGGTCTCTCTAGTCCAAGATGGCACACCCCTCTTCATTAAAAGGCTTTACCAATTTATCTTCAGGCTGTACATAACACTACAACACCTATATAATGCACCACTTTCTCAGGAAAAATTGTTATCTTGTGAACATCCTTTAACACTACGTAGCACATATCCCAGACTAAAATTGAGGACAGACTAGCAGTGCTCATGCCTCATACTCTTCCTAGGAATCCTCACAAAAGAAGGATGAGAGGTCTCAGCTGTACATAGACTCTGACTGCAAGTGTAACAAGACACAGAGTGTACCAAGACAGCTTTCTGGAACATCAAGAGAACAGGTGGCATCTCCAAGTTCAATTGCAACAGAAGCTCATTCCAAGTAACCTGTACCAATTGTCCACTATTTTCAGATCACAGGTGCAGATAAATAACTCTCCTAGAAATCTTTCTCTCTGCTACAAAGGACCAACCCATCACAAGAATATGAAGCTCCAATCTTAATGGAAGTTGTGTTTTCATTCCCACTGGAGGGAAGTTCTAGATTTTCACTTTTCTAATAACTTCTGATCCTTTGGCATCCATTTGTTTTTATATCACCATTGTTTATTAGCAGAACTATCTTCCTGCCTCTTTCTTCTAAATCTAAAATAGCAAGTGTAACAAAATAAAGACTGTGAAAAGTTAAAAAAACAAAATGCTTTTCATTTTCTTTAGCAGGGAAGTATTTTCACTGTTTTTTTCAATCTAATAATCCTTTTCTGTACTCATTCTAATTTCTGAAGCCTTAATCCTAAAATGTGTGTTCTGAGAGTTAAGCTGCCTGTGATACAAAGCTTAATTCTGAAATGGCACAGCCATGTATTTTTGGCAAAGACTTTTGGGAAAATTTTTTTCAGCTGTAAGAAAGCTGTGACAAAGTACAGAGAGCCATTTGAGATAAGAACCGGGGAAAAAAAGAAGCTATGATGGCTGAGATACAGGCAGTAAGTAGCCTGAAAATTCAAGAAGAAAAACATTGACCTGAAAAGGTACAGAACTGTATGAAAGAAAATCAGGGAGTCAGCAGACAGAAATTCAGCAAGACTGATGATTATCCAATTCCAAGGAGAAATGAAGGCCAACACTTCCTCCCTGGATCCGTTTATCAGGAGTACTGAGCACTCTGGTGTTCAGCCTAGTATCCTGCATGTCACAACTAGGACCAACAAATAGCTTCCCTCCTCTTTTCACTTGTCTGTGTTCTGCTTCCAGACACACTCTGAGCACAGCAAAGGATGCCTGAACAAAATGACCTCGGGAAGGAGAGTTAACAAGTGGGCACAATTCCTATGCTCTCAAAACACATTTAACCAGTACTGCACTCAAGGTCTTGCCAGGGTCTTAGAATTTATGTTTCTAGAAAGTAATTAATACAAATATTAGCTTCAACTACTCAACTGAACAAAGATTGTAACTAAGGCCCAGTCAGAACAGAAGTTGAAAAAAATAATTTAAAACTCAAAATTAAGCAACAACTGTATCAAAATGTTGTTTTGATGTCAATTCCCCAAAACATTAAATATCTGAACGTTAACTCTAGTTAATAAATATATGTCTTCCTTCCTGTTGTACAAAAGGTCAAAAACATAATAGTTTTTTGGATTTGATATTGTATTACTCAAAACCAAACGGATTTAATTCAAACTTTTTGCATAGATGTCTAAATAGGACTATCACAGTCATTCAGTCATGCACACATCACAACTTCTCGACTAAGGTGTGCATTACAAAAGCTAGTACCTTCAAAAATTATCTAAAAAGCTTTTGAATTTTTTTAATTGCTATATCAATCATTCTTGATAGAAATACTATAATCTCCCATGACTTTAAAAAAAAAGAAAACATAATTTCTAGGAATGAAGACAACTGAAAGCATTCATCAAGGTCCTTGCCTTTCTGAGGTCTAAATTTACTCAAGGCAATAAATAGCCTATTATTTGGACCTGAGTTGAAGCACTTGGTGCTCTATTCCAGGAAAATCTTAAATTTTAACCCTGTACTGATTGTTAATGATGCTAATTGGCCACTGTACATTTTAGGAAAGTTATGAAAAGCAATGCAGTTGTAAGTATTTTTTTTTCTACAGCCTTATCAGGACATTTAATTTTGAATTCTCTTTTTCATATTGCTCTTGTTCTAAGCTGACAGTGCTAGGGATTAAAAAGGCCGAGCAGAGAGTGGACCTGACTGTGCACCCTGACTATACCCTGACAGCATATTTATCTCAAGAGTAAGAACAGAGCATGCATTGCTTTAAAATTCAC
>VZTR01007158.1:131050-141530 GCA_013400775.1 Chaetops frenatus | reverse complement strand
GATATAATAAATTTAATGTATACAACAAGAAAAGCAGATGGAGAAGTGAACAAAAACATGGTAACCACTGCTGATATTTTCTTATGAAGTCATATAAATTTTTATTGTTTGTTACTGTGTGGTCTAGAGACCAGGCTTAGTGTCAAACAATGCATTTTACCCAGTGCTTTCAGCAAAGGGATCATCACTGAGAAATCCGTTACCATTATTCATGCCTTTTTTTTAGCTGAAGGGTAAAGAATGGCATTGCAAATCAACCCTTTAAGTGGCAGGAAGTTCAAAAGACAATCAACCCCCATAAAAACCAGAAAGAACCANCTCACCTGTGTTTCTGAAACGTTCCCCTACACCTTTGAAGCATGACTGCAGCACATTCCCTGCAGGGCCCTGTATTCCAAGTTTCTACTTCTAGTTTGACACAGATTAAACCTATTGATCTTCAGAACATGTAAGCTGCAACTTATTTATTATGCAAGCTGCTGTGGAGGTGGTCCTCTGGGAAAATTGGGTGTGTGGGAGAGCAGATTTTGATATTCTGCAAGCACATTAGATTTGTTTTCAGATTTTGTGTCAAGGCTTTTAGAGTCATGGATAGGCACCTTCTCTGTTTAAAAACCAAGCCCAGAATATAAAAATAAAAAACGCTAAACAAGAAAAAAAACCCCAAAAACAAGCACACCCAAACAACAACAACAACACACCCAACAAAAATAACCCCAAAAACACTTGCTTCCAACTTTCATGTGAACCAGACATGCAATCTTACTACAATTCTTGATCAACCCACGTCTGTTTGGTAGATCATATAGAGGAAACCATAGATGCACTCAGCAGGCAGTCTAGAATTCAACCTGCTGAAGAACTGAGTTTATGACTGAGAAGCAGCACCACCATGTCTCCACAGAGTAATGACAGGAAAGCATATTGAGAACAGAAAGAAAGCACTGAGCTGATCCAACCTCCCAAGCAGAAGCAGCAAAGCACTAGCTGAGTTGAAGATACTAAAGGGGCTACCTAAAAAGCTAACATGGTTCCTCACAAAGTAACACAAAGAAGGCTTTTTTGTTCTTTTTTTTTTTAACCAAGAATTTTACAAATGGAGAATGGAAGTGAATAGAGAAGATAAGCCCCTAAGTATAACTGCCATCACAGAAAAGAAAATTAAACTCAGGTCACCCTTGTCTGAACTCAGGCCCTACAACCACTGAAGAGTCCCTTTCTCTGATGTTTTATAATCAATTCCTCTAAACATTTAAGCAGATTTTTATCATATTTCTAAATAATTCCACTGTATAAGAAGAAAGAAATACTCCTAGTAGCATAGATTAAACTGCAGGGACTTTCTTCCCCCCTCTCCTCATAGGATAATTGTTACCAACTTGCTATATTTGGTATCTTTAAAAGACAGTAACTTCTTTCCTGATAATTATTAGGGCTACCATTACAAGTACAAATGGAGAAAAGGAAATAAAAAAAACAGGCAGAGTGTTTGAATCCAGTTAATGCCATATCCCAGCCTGCACTGTGGTAATATTTAGTGACTCAGAGAATGATGGAATCCACCTGCAAACACATGTCTAAATATAAGCTTCTAATTTCTAATCAAGAAGAAACCCTAAAGCATTAGAGTGCAATTTTTTTTACTGTCTTTTCAGTCTGTGTTTTATTCTGGATGGAAGAAGATACTTCTCCATTTGGTTGTGGCTGCTTAAGGGATAAAATGTACTTATTTGAACTTACAGATTACTGCATGAGAATAAAAATCCACCTAAGAAGTGTGGATTCCAGGCCTTATGGAGAGAACAATCACAATGAAGTTCAGGATTTTTGGTATGGGGAATGGCTGAAATGCACCAATACCACAGCTGGGCCACACTATAAGCAACCTATAAGCCTAGTATAAAATCTGCTGATAACTCTCAAAGCCACAGCTGAATCCTATCTAAGCTCCCATCTATTTGGCTCACCAATTACATAAACCTTGCCACAGATACATTTGTTAAACACTTCACACCCGTTACTCAAGTGAGCATTCCCACCTCCCGCACCACTGGGGTTA
The DNA here is from genome assembly GCA_013400775.1 of Chaetops frenatus. NCBI lineage: Eukaryota > Metazoa > Chordata > Aves > Passeriformes > Picathartidae > Chaetops > Chaetops frenatus. Next base: position 139,471 of record VZTR01007158.1, on the reverse strand, counting down.
AAGAACACCTGCATTTAAAAACATAAAACAAGTAAAAAATTTTACAAGGGACTGAAGCAAGGGAAGAGAAGATTTCAGTAATTCTATCTGGAGAGCAGCTACCAACACTGCTGCACTGGCACTTTGAATGGGTAATAAACTTCTTCACATAAAAGAGAAGTCAGGACGAGCAGAAATGTCTTAATCACAGAAAGTATAATAAAAAGCTATACTCTGAGTAAAGAGTGTTTTCAATGGGATAGTCAACACCAGTTAATCTTCAATACAGAACTAACATAAGAGGCTTGCATTTCTCTGCTACTAAGGTGATAAAAAAGAACTGTAGAAGCAGCTTTTTTTTATTCTAATTTTATAGAGAGCAGTAAAAATTAAGAAAGAATTTATCAGTCACCCAGAATGTTTATCTCAACCACAAATGCAAACGTAAAGAACTACTTGAGGAAGAGATATTTCATTTTACAAGCAACTTTAAAGCACTGTTGTAGAAGTGACTCCACTCCACTTCTGGCCTTGATTATGTCAGAATACTTGCCTATAAAATCAAGAATTATCAGCTGCTTCCCCAGAACACAACAGGATTTCAAATCTCATCCATCTTATTGCATACAATTAAAATTATTAAAAGAGCAATCTGTTTGCATATGGGCAGGCCAAGAGTCACATTTCTACCACCATCTGAGCAGGTGGTCAGAAGCAATGCATTACAGGGAAGTCTTTAAAATTTCAGAGAGTTAACATTAACTACAAAGCTGGCACAAGATTTCAGGAGGAACAGACAAAACCGCAAAAGTTAGTTTTAACATGCATTTAGTACCATTCTTACTTAGGCACTGAATTTCACTTTATTTCAATGTGATTTATAACCATGAGGGAATTTAACCCACAGCACAGGAATTTCAACTGGAGGCTCCTATGAACCTGAACCTATCTTAGCCTTGCAAGCCCTCAGCATTCCTGCTCTAGCAGTAAAGCAGTAACTTGGCCAGCATGGAGTGAGCAGAAGTAGAATCAAGCCTGTACAGAAAAGTAGTGGCAATGATGCAGAGTACATATGTCATGGAAAATTACCCTAAAAATACTGAAACACACACTGCAACTATAGGCTGCCAAAGCCACAGAAAGCTCTCATACCTAACAGCCTAGAGTATTCATGGGCTGAAGGACATAGCAGCAGTAGTTGTTAAAGGACGTACATAATTTACTCCAAAATTCACAGGAAAGTTATTTTAACCTTCTTTTGGACAAGTGAGATTACTAGAGGCTTAACGCGTATAACAACTTGACTACTGCTGGCTTACTTAACATCTAATTTGCTTTTTAATTAAGGAGACTTTTTAAAGCATTCATCATGCTAACAAAGGCTAAGTTGACAGTATGTCCTTAGACTGCAAAAAAAAAAAACATTAAAAATCCCAAATGCTCCTATTGGCTTATCTAAAACTCAAATTAGATCCTAAAAAGCAAAAGTAATGAAATTTTATTCTTTATACAGTTAGACTGGATTACAACATAGTAAGTATTGAAACATTCGGTACCTGTAAACATGGCATGGAAGTAGGGGCTGCAGGCGGCTAACACAACTCTATGCGCTGCAATTTCCATGTCTTCAGCTACTATCGTCACATCACACAGCAAGTTTTGACTATTTAGAAATATCAGAGAAGGCAGTTTCACATAAGTGAACTACAACAGAAAAGTACATATAATATCACATACAATTTCTTTTCCCATGCCATCAAAAGTGGCAGGCAGACAATGTTGATGAAGCATTGTTTTTAAATGTGTTACACAACCACATGGCTGTTACTCAGATTACGGATGGTGCTTGGGTACACAAAACTATCTAAAAATCAAACAACTGAATTGTGATTCATTACACAGAGCTTTTCTGCATTGAATAACCATAACTTGTATCAGCCCAATTTATAAACATTCTCTCTGGAAGTCTGGGCCCCTTTGAACAACTATGATAGAAAAAACAGAATTTGATATACACAAGCACCCAAAAAAAAAAAAATTACGTAAGAAACAAGGCTTCACAGACAACAAAGAATCCAAACTTCAACTGAGATGCCTGTGTCACATTACACTGAAAACTCACACCTATTTAATTGTTCAAATCCACTACTCAATCTTCTCTATATTTACTGGTTTCATATTCAGCCCATGCACACAATAGCAATTATTTTTTCCAGTCTGAGCAGTTTAGAATTTATTATGGTTAACTTCATATCTGACTCACTTCGTATCTTCATTACATCCATTTGCATTCTCGTCCTTTGTGACTGTAACATATTTCCTCCCTGTTCAGTTGCAATAAACTAACATCTCATTTATAACCATTCCTAACACAGGTGTTTTTAACACAGTTTACAGCTATTGGCTACACCTCTTCCACTCCAACCTGTAACGTGTACTCTTTATAATCCAATTTTCTAGACTGAACGAGGGAAAAAAAACAAAACCACACCACAACACCAAAAGGCTGCAATTTCACAGCATCAAAATAGCCATAGTTACAGTTGCCTTTTATTTTCTGTTCATGCTAGCAGCGTCCCTGTGGAGGTAGTATGGAATCCACAAAACACAGAGCTACTGCAACAGAGGGAAGAGGGAAAAGTATGACTTAACAGAACATATTCCTTAGGGATGGAGCTAGAGCTGTACACCAATCCAGTGATTTCTATTCTGAGTACTTTCAAAAAGATAATTTTTTACCTTTCCTGAATACATAGTAAAGTAAAGATTTTTAGATAGTTTGCAACTACCACAGAGTTGTAGCAAAGACAGGTGGGCCGTTGCATTTTGCTCAGACAGACCTAGAGCTCTCAGCCAAACTGCTCAGATATTCACATCAGTCCTAAAGAAAACTCTGTGATCTCTCAGTTCTGCAATCATCCAATTTTTATGAGCCCAGACTCGAGTAAGGTGGCTTTGCGGAGGTCACACACCAAAAATTTTGGTGGCCACAACCAACATTTGGGGCCACATTGCAATCCTGGCATAACATTATCTTTCTGCTTTCAGCTCTTAATACCTACAGCAGCTACGTGAATCTCAAAAATTTAGCATGCAGCATGGTTATTATCAAATCATATGTACAATATAAGGTAATGACCGTACCAGATGAAACACACAATTCAGAGGACCTTGAAACAACCATTACGTTTATTATTAAAAAAAAGGAAACAGAAAGCTACACATAAAAGGGCAGCAGATACCCAGCTTTATCAGACACCTGCACTTATTCTGACAACAGGAACAAAAAGTTTTATACTGAGTTGCACAGAAATACTAAATATAACAATGAAGTCAGAAGCAACAGAATTACATCAACGTATGACTAGGGTCAATTAATTACATTGCACGTACACAGACATCGTAGCACCTCTAATCTGCAACTGCATTAGGTGAATGAATATGCTCAGCATTACTACAGAGCTCACAAGTTAAAGAAACTACTGAAGAAACAAGCTTATAAACTTAATCGTACTTTGCTGCAAGCATCTTGTGGCTTGTACAGCAAGCCAGCACCTTCATTTTATGAGGGTGCATCAATTTGTTTAGAAAAGGTTGTGTTCTGAAGTGGTATTGTACAAATTTGCTTGTATAGTGGAACTGAATGAACGGAACTGGGGGATACACCATCTGGTACAGAAAATGAAAAATAGGGGGCAAGAAAGTATGCATTTAAGAATAACTGAGCAACTGTTAACCAGCTTGCAGACTATTCTTCATTGGTTCATTCAGAGAAAATTCATTATTCCCATCTTCAAAAGGTTTTGGTAAAGTCTTGTATGTAAGAATAAGAATTTTAATAAATATAGGTAACGTCAAACTCCATTGTGATAAAAGTAAATTATAATGAAGTGAAAAGATAGCCATCAGAGTGTAATTTTGTCATATGTGAAGAACTAATTAGCTATACTAATGAGCTCTCTACTCAGTGTTGGGGTGATGGTGAGCATTGAAATGACAAAAAATACAAAGGACAAAATTGCTATATTTTGTCAAAATTTGAAGGCATGTAAAAACTCATTAACAAGCTACTAGAGCCAGGCAACTTGACAGCAGACAAAAATTTAATATAAACACAGAGATTTAAGCATTCAAAACCAAATGTATTTAGATGCTTAAGCAAATGATTTTTTCACTAGCTATTCACTTCCTGCAGAGTACACCTCTGGCAAATACCTGTTTGTGCTACACTAATGAAAAGAACTGAGATTGACTACATTTTAAAAGTTGTTTCTAAATCAAAGATATCATTTACTGGATTAATATCAGAACTTTGTTTAGAGCCATGAAGTCTGAAACATTTTTAAGATTTTCTGTTTATTATTTCAAACAACTGAATGCAACTAGATATGTTGATAATTTTATTTAATTACCACTTACCATCTTAAAAGCTGTACTCAGCTTAAATTGTAAATATTGCTGCATCAACTACCTTATTAAATGAGAACTAGTTAAGGTTATATGGAACACCTCCTGTTCAAACTTTTAGTATTCATATATGAGGCAAAATTGCTCAAATTGCTTTTACAGCAATTTGAATTTAGGTAACCATGGAAACTAAAGTATATTCTGAAAATAATCCATGGGCTTCAAAAATGCACTCTGCTGGAAGATGGTGAATCTTTTACTTGCAACACAGCAAAATGCAGGTAAGGTTTCTGACTTCTGAACTATTGTTAAGATTAATTCTGTGAAACTTTCTCCATGTAAACTCTTGCTCATCCTTAGGAAGTCATTGCTACTGGCTCTGGCCAGGCTCTATTATGCTCCTCAAGACACTCAATCTGGTTACTGGGACACTTGGAAAAGCCAAGGGCATAACTTAGGTGAAGCAACAAGTGTCAGTCTACCCAGCACACAGTTTTAAAGATTTACCTATATGGAACAGCAAAGATCAAAGGCAGAGGCATACTTTAAAGGGTATCAGTTGCTGTGTTTCTTTTTGGTGAAGCCTCTCCAATTTTTAATTTTATATGGGAAATAACAAAGAACTGCAGGATTTTTCACAGCCTTCAGTACTGACTCTGCTAGAAAAGTATTTTTATTTATTTAATTTCTCCATTGTTGCTGTTAGTTATAGCACTGAATTACTCTGAGTGATAGCTGCGAGTCCTGATTTCCAGAACTCAGTTGTGAGCTCTAATTACCAGCTGTCACAGTTTTCAACATCACTTCACCTACTCATATGTAAAATATAAATCAATATGGATGCTTAGAACACCATCAGCACCAACCTCCCAGTTTCGCTGAAACTGATGGTAGTATCCCTCAAAGTCTTACAAAACTTTATTGAGAAAAGTTGCTTTCAACGTTTGATTTGGGAGTTCATCAATTTCTCCCAGGGGGCAAGAAAATGATAACTAAGAAAATGTACAGTCAGTTGGTTTAATCTGTGACCTCTGTCTCCAAACTAGAAAATTTTAACCTTTTTTTCGGTTCACAGCCTACCACAAAAATCAACAATAGGCACACAAAGAGCCTAAGGCTCAACCAGAGTCACTTTTCATCGATCCAGGATCAAATAGGTACAAGAGAGGATAAGTAGCTGTAACTCCTTAAATACAACCTGTTAGTATGTTTCAAGTCTCATAAAACTAGTTTTGACTAACTTATCAGGTGCAAAAACATACTGCATACATTACAGCTATCATCACATGGCTATCATTCAGCTATCACTTCATTGTATATTTAAGCCTTCTCATCAGCTATTCTTCTGAAATTGCATGTTCTTAATAAACAAACTATTATTATTAACTTAACAAATGCAAATGAAAGTAAAAATGAACTATGGACTCCAGGCAGATGTATACAGTGAAGTAATACCTTCTTAATTCATTCATAACTTTAAAAGCTTTCTTCATGTGCCATGGATTTACTGTAATAGGACAGTGAATTTCAGTGTTATCATCTTTCAGATCCAAGGGCTTCTGATGGCAAAGCTTGGTACATCTGGAAAGAAAGAGGAAAAAAATAAAGTTAATACTTCTGTCTAATCTCCAGTGCTGTCACTTCTTATTTCATTCACCTTCATCTTGGGGAGAAGAAGATTGCACTTGAAACTTCTTTACTCCAAGCAATACTGGTTTCCCTATTACCAAAGGTGTAGAGGAACAGGTAGAATTCCCACAGAAGTAGTAAGCTGGTGACTAACACTAGTAGCATTGACAGAGGCTAACAATAATCTCCACTAAAGAAAACATGAAGATGTTTTCTGGTTTTGTGAATATTATTTTATTTAGTGGAGAAATATTCTAGAGTATTTCAAATAAGCTCTGAGGTGAGGGCAGAATTAGAGTTTTGGGAACTTTTCACCTAGTGCCCTTAGAGTTCAATGGCCAAATGCAGCAACCATCACGCTAGTCTCTGAATGCCTTCACTGCCTGTCAGGTAAGAGCTCCTCTCTGAACTTCTAGCAGGACCTCAGTTACTGTTTCACACAGCTCCTAGTTCTCTGACAGGAAGACCACACAATGACTACTGTTATTATCCAGGCTTTCCCTAGCCACAGCATAAGACATGGGTGACAGAAAAATTGGGTAGTTCTGTAGATTCACTCAATGTTTTGAAAAGCATACTGTACATAAGTGACCAGCCTCTTAATTTTTCTTACTCTCAAAACCCCACTCCAAATAGCAAGAGAAGAACTAAGCAGTGTGAAAAATCACTATCTCTAGCTACAATTAATTCTTTCTGCAAGACCTGCCCAAGTTATACATACACTAACTTCTGTGTAAAAATTATTATATACACTCCTCAGTCACTCAGACTGTCCAAACAGCAAGTGGCTTTTCATGCCAAACCAAATCAATGAGTTTCCTGTTTCCAGTCACAACGTTGCTCTTACAAAGCAAACTGTGTTGCTGTAGCACTTAGAAAATGCTTAGCATCAGTGATGCTTTATTCTACAGTATTGTAACTGTATTCCTGAACCTCTAAGCCCGAAATAAGCAAAGGCACTGAAGTTACTTGGTGGGGCCACAAACTCTCATACATCAAAGATCTGATTTCAAATGAAAATTAAACCTTACTAGCATTAGGTAAGCACAGTCAAACTGAACATATGCAGTGACTCACATAATTGCAACCTCTCTTCTACTATACCTGAAACTTTTTAATTTAGCATGACTAGAGAAGCTTAAAAGAAAAATCCAACAACAATTTAAGATTTTAACCTAGAACTCTATGTTCTGTGTGCTACCATAGTGCAATGCCAAGTAGCTGGCTTTTTTCATTCGGCCAAAACTAGTTACAAAGTTTTGGAGTAAAACAATAAAAAATTGCATCATGCAAGAAAGGCATGTAAAAAGTCTCTGTAAAACATTCACTAACCAAGTAATATCCATCCACAGATCTCTAACTACTACCAACTTGCTACAGTGTATCATGAAACATATACGAATTAAGTTTCATGCTCAATTTTGAAAATTATACAATTCATTACTGAAAAAGGACTAATAACAGACAGGAATTCTCCATCAATCAAAAAAAAAAAAAAAAACACACACNAAAAAAAAAAACCAAAACAAAACAAAAAAACCACCACCCCAAACAAGTTACATGCTATTCAGCATACATATATGCTACTTCACAGAGGTAAAAAGAAAAAAAGGCATTCTATCCAGCAAACTCCTTTAGACTGAATGTTACTTTTTTACATTATGTGACATATGTTGTGATCAGAATTCCAAAAAATTATAGACAGAAATCAATGGCTGCAGAAAACATTCAAAACACCAAAGACCTATAAAAGAGACCCAGCTTTCAATGATACCACTGACTTATCAAGTTCAAGATAGAACACTTTCATTGCAACTTTCTACATCCCAAAGCAGTGCCTCAGATACTGATGTCTATTTATCTGCATACGTATACAGCTATGTACACATCAAATACAGCTAGGCAGGGGAAAAAAATGTGAGTTGTCCATAAAGAGCTACCAAGCAACCAGGATTAGATGGCGTTCCCATGAAGAGTACATTAATTTGCTGAAGTTTCATTAGTTTCGCGATAAAGGATGACTTTGTTTTAAGGTAATGAAGCCTACAAAACCATCAGCCATATGCCTTCTGTTTTGGGAAGTGCCAGTCTGCCTGAAGTACCAGGGTGTCTCTTACCATTTCACCAGCTGGGCCAGAGCTCTCTGCAACTGGTTTCCTTCGATTTGTTCTCAAGAACCTCACCCAGAGCGTGCCCAAAATCTACCTCCCGAAGGCACAGGATGAAGTTGCACCGAACCGGAGCCCGTGAAAGGACAGAGCCCAGCTGAGGTGCAGCTGGAGATGGCTGCTTGGAGTGCATTGCTGAGCACTGCCACTAAAAAAGATGCTTAACTAAATAAGCAGAAAACCGGGAGTGAGATAAGCACGACTGCTGAGTCAAACAAGGAGTAATTTGGGACCACAT
>VZTR01007158.1:119019-130678 GCA_013400775.1 Chaetops frenatus | reverse complement strand
CCCGAGCGGGGCCGGCACCGACCCGCCATCGCCTCAGAGCGCGGGCCCGGGGCGCCCCATGCGGGCGGGGAGGGAGGCAGGGGAGCACCGGGAGTAGCGGGATAGCCGGGATGGCCGGGAAAAGCGGGATAGGCGGGATAGGCGGGATAGCCAGGACGCCCGGAGCAGCGCGATCCCCGCAGCCCCGGCCCGCCGGCCCCTCCCGGCCCTTCCCGGCCCGGCCCGGCCCGACCCGGCCCGCGGTGGGTCCTGCGGTGGCGGCCGGGGCTCCGGGACCCGCGGTGGGCAGGGGCCGCCTCGCCGGAGCCTTCTGCTCTGGAGGTGGGACAGCCTCGGCCCAGCGACTTTGGGAAGAGAAGGCTGAGATGCCGCTGACTTTGCTGAAAGGAGCGTGGCCTCCGAGTGGGATGAGCCAGGGTCTAGCGCCCAAGTGCGCGTCTCCCGAATCCCAGGAAAGCCGTGGCTCAGGACAGGGCCGGAGAGCGACACCCCGAGCTGCCCCGCGCAGCGACACGTCCCACGGAGCGCCCGGGTCACAGTGTCCTCAGCGCCAGCGAGAATGGCTTGGGGCGCTCGCCCGGGGACGCACAGGTGCTCTGTCCCAGGAAAATAAAAATAAATGAAAGCAGTCCCAGGTCTCTTCAGTGAGAAAATCCACCAGCCCGTGCACGCCACAAGGGACATGGGCATCTTCTTCGCAGGCCAGCCAAGGAGCTGGCCCGACACCTGCTCATGCAGGTGGTTTCTGCTCGAGCAGGGGCCGAAGGGGAGAGCAGGGGTGCATCGGGACAGAGGGGATGAACAGGCTCTAGTCCGCTGACCTGCTGGATCTCATCGGCTTTTATTTGATCGAGTCCAGCAGGAACACTGCCGCTTAAAACAGCTGGCTTCTGTTTTGCAAACGTTGCTGACGTTGATCATTAAGTGGTTGAGTTGCATTTTAATATTTGCTGAAGTAGCCTCTAACGCAAAATGGCAGAAAGAAAAAGGAACAGGGATCTATTTCAAACGTGTCTTTGTAAACAACACTAACACAAGCAATGATCAAGAATACTACATTTGGCAACTTCTCGGTTGGGGCATTAGAGAAGAATTTACTGTATTTAAACCTCTGTAAGTTACTTCCAAATCTTTGAAGATTGTGTAGTGGAAAATGGGTTTAGCAAGCTGACCACAATTCAGGTATTTAGATCTGTTGGTAAAATTAAAATGCTTCTTCACTGGAGTAAGAGATTTTAAATTGGAATTCTATCTCTAAACTAATAAATTACTAATAACTGTCCAACACTATTTTTCTAGTAGTGAGAAGAGTTTGAGGACGGCATATTACAAGTAAGGTGCAAAACAAAATGGCAGGTATGTTTTGTGTGAAGGCTATTACTGTAGATGGATACTGAAAGCCTTCACCAGTGTTTGTAATACAATCACTGGCTATTAAAACTAAATGTATTTTAATCTGTTATTTTAATCTTTACTAATTTCCAGTAACACTCCTCACTTGGAAAATGGCATTTTAGTTTTCTCGCTTTACCAATCCTCTTTCACTACAGTGATGTTTGATTTGGGAACACTTCAGAATTTTTTCAATGGATTTCCACTGGAGGTTTTTCTAAATTAAATAATCACAATTGGCAGTGCCTGTTTTTATGAAGTCTGTGCTTTGTAACTGCTGAATTTGTCTCTTCTCAAGAGACAGCTAGATTTGCCTCTGGGTTGTATTGAAGAAGACAAGGTAGTTGCTAAAGATTTAAATGCACAACAAAACCTGCCCTGCTTGCAGGGAAGTCTGCTCCAAAGGAGCCAGCCAGCAATAATACTCTCTGAAATTGAGATTTAAAATACAGCTGGCTCCACGTAGCATAGCATCACCGAGTTCTGAGATCATAAGCAGATGTGGTCTGGCTAGATCGGAGAATGGATGATGACTATCATATCACACTTCTAGGTTTCTCAAACTTAGAGTAAACTTCTGGACATGTCACTTTGTAAGACAAGGATCCCAGCTTCAACTGATATGTATGACCTAAGTGAATTCAACTGTGTTGTGTTTAAGGGTGCACATGAGACCATTGTAAATTTGTGAGCTAGTCTGGAAGCTGAGGGGCTTTGGACACTCTGTGCATATAGACCCTGCAAGCAGGTAGGCAGCTGCAGATTCTGCCCCATGCTAACATGGCAGAACTGTTTAGCAATGTTGTTGTTGTGGTTTAACCCCAGCCAGCAGCCAAGCCCCAAGGAGCCACTCGATCACTCCCCCAATGGTAGGATTGAGGACAAAATCAGAAGGCTAAAAGGTAGACAGTTTGTGGGTTGAGATTAAGACAATTTAACACGGAAAGCAGAAGCTGCACACACAAGCAAAGCAAATCAAGGCATTAATCCACTGCTTCCCATGGGCAGGCAGGTGTGGAGCCATCTCCAGGAGAGCAGGGCCCCATCATGTGTAAGGGTTACTTGGGCAGACAAACACCGTCACTCCAAATATCCTCCCCTTTCCCCTTCTTCCCCCCACTTGATACACTGAGCACGATGTCATATGGTGTGGGAATGTCCCTTTGGTCAGCTGGGGTCACCTGTCCTGGCTGTGTCTCCTCCCAGCCTCCCATGCACCCCCAGCTTCCTCACCAGCCTGGCCGTAGGAAAAGTAGAAATGGCCTTGGCTCTGTGTAAGCCCTGCTCAGCAGTAACAAGAACATCTCTATGGTATCAACTCTGTTCAGCACAAGTCCAAAACACAGCCCCATACCAGCCACTGTGAAGACAATTAACTCTACCCCAGTCAAAACCAACACAAACATTTATTCTTAAGTGAACATTAAGCATTTCCAACCTGTGACTTCTCTCATTTTTTTGCAGTGTTGTTTCAGCTTCAAAGCCAAATGTTCAACATTAGTTCAGTTAACTTCTGTGATGAAGAGCATCAGAAAGAAATAAATAGGGCAAGGTTCAATATTTTTTTCTGAAAATTATGTCTTTGTAATTCAGTCATTTCAGGAGGAATCGAAGCAAAATCTACTTCATCCAAAATACATTGTGGTTATGGCAATCTTGTATCTCTAACCATGAGAAAACACATCCTTTAAATACAATGTCTATATTTTTACGGGATTCTGCTTGATCCAAAATCTCTTAGAAAAGAACTTTCAGAGAAAAGCCTTATTTATATATGTCTGTGGGTGTATGTATGTAGTTTGGAAAGGAAATGGGCTATATCTCTTATCTATGATGAAACAGCTGTCATTTTTTTTATGCTGCAGCAATTCAAATTACTGCATTTACTGAGAAAATTCCCTGTCATGTTTCAGGCTGTCCCTGTAATAACTCTTAGTGCTTTCCCTCTTGTTTTAGTGCTTTCCCTCTTGTTTTAGTGAGTTACAAAGGAATGTGGCCAACGCTTACTTAGGATCACATGGTTCGTCAGACCTACTGACGCTAGAAGTACTTTACCGGTATAGAAACCCCAATACTATCCCTCAGTGAATTACATCCAATGAAAATGAAGTTATGCTAGCAAAGCTCTGCTTGCTAGCAAGATAGTCCCACAAGTTACACAGTCCTACAAAGAGAATAGCTGATTTTGGTAAAAGTCAATGTGAATGCATACATACGTGGTGTTTTACTAGCCTGTTTAAGGGATCATGCTCTATGCTGATGTGGTCACATTAGAAGAAATCTAGTTTAGATTTAGCCACAGAGGACACAGATATAAATTCTTATCTATTTTTAATTGACAAATATAGATTAGGAAGACGTCTCCAAAAAGGACAAAAAATAAGGTGGTAAGAACATGTGCTCTTGTTTAAGATATTAGAACTTCTGAAGGATTTGGCTAGAATACTTCTGAGGTCATGCTGCTGAGGCTGGGATTCTTTTCATGAACAGGCAAGAGGAAAGGAGCAGGGCGAGAGTTGAATACTTAAGTACCTCTCTGTACTCCTATTGCTTCAAACAGAAAAACAGTGTGCTTCTTCACTTTGTTAGCTGTTAGGTTATCCATTATATTTGTATCTTACTGAATTGAGTTATGAGTAAAATATGTACAAAATCTATGTAAAGATAAGTATGCATTTATCCAAAATATGTGAGGGCATACAAGGATTTTTTTCTCCTGTGTATTTCACCTCCAGTAAGATTACCATCCAGCAGCAGACCTTTATGCAACTCAGGCCCCTGTATTTAAACAAATCCACATGGGCCTTTGTGGAATTCATGACAGGACTTGGGTTCAACACAGACACTAGCTACTATGACGTTCTTTTGTCTAAGACACTGGCACTAATACAAGCTTTAATCCAGCATTGCCTAATCTTAAAAGGCCTCACTCTAGTGGAAGAGACTCCTTTTTCTTGCTTCAGAAGCATGGAATATTTAAAGTTTCAGAGAAACATTAAGCTAAGGACATGAATGCAGTTGAGAAGAATTACATTGAAAAGTAATGTGAAAAGGATGCATGCAGCAGACCGGGAAAGAGACCAGATTGCAGAGGAATATGTACTGGAGAGTAGGCAGAGAGAGAAAAAAATAAAACATGTAAATTGGGATTGTGAAATAAGGAATAGCAAAGCAGCTGCTATCAAAGAGAAATTGTACTGTGACCAAAATAAGTTAAATACAATTAAGCATGGCTTAAAATATTTAGTCATTTCTAGCATTTATTCTCCTGTGTGAACAATTGCTGGAGCCCTAAGAATGACACATACTTAATGAAAATAGGTGAAGGGATAAGATTTATTCTGTAAAATTCATGGACCTTTTAATGATGATGATGAAAATTAGTAACTAAGAACTGTTTTTTCAGTGTTCAAAACCAGATATAGTAATTTCCAAAAGCACTTGATATGACACACAGTCTAGTAAACAGACGTTAAGTATTCTAATCCTATTTCTGGAAAAGAAGGGCCACGTAAAAAGCAAATGGTGTGACATTTTGAATTCTACTTGATGGAGGAGTCAGGTCCCTGTGGTCAGTGCTGTGTTCCTTCTAGATTACAGCTTCTGAAAGGAAGTCCTAGCTCAAGTAAATTACAAATGGAAGCAAATGTAGGTCATGGATATGATTCATATTTGTACTGCAAACTACAAAGATGCAAAGTAGATATCTTGTTGAGCGGATCCAAGGCCCAGTGCTGCAAAGGTTTGGATTTCACATGTAGTGTATTCCTGAGGTGACTGTGAAAGAGGTGGATCAACTCCTACTCTCATGCCTGCAGATTTGTGTTGCTTCCGTGTGCACGGGATAAGGCAGCCAGGTCTCTATACTGAGTGGGTACCATTCACTGAACCAGAAGAAAGCCCATCAAAAATTACCTGATTTCACCTTGTAGTCATGAGATCACTTAGACATGATGCAAAAGTAGCAGCAGAAACCTGCAGCAAGGATGTCTTGGACCATCCTAATCAGCAATGTGCAAAGCTGATGAGGAGTTTCACCCTTGACACAGAATTATACATTACTAAATTAAGTTATGCACCATTTTTGTGTACAGCCTACACCAGGAAAAAATGGACTTATTTGCAACATTTAGTTTTTAGCAAACAATATGTCATAAGCAGTCATTGGGGTTTTTTCTTGATTATTTTACTTTATAACAGTGTAGAAAAGACTTTTGTTTATTGTTGTATTCTGTCATACTTGTTTGACTTGTCAAAACATTGTTTTCTTGAAAAATGAAGCAAAAGTAGTTTTTTTCATAAAACCCATTTTTTCAGATGATAAGTGTAAGGTATAATACTATACCTATTAGACACAAGGCCATCAAAATCTGTATACTTCTCCATCACATTCCCCACTCTGACAGCAATATTGTGAGATAGTCCTAACCAGCTCAATCAACCAACATGCCCCTTTCTCAGAAGAAAACGGCTACAGCTCATTAATTAGAATTACATTTAAATTACATTTAAGCAACGGATGTACTGCCATCTAGTGCTTCCTGAATGCACGACGAGACAGAGAGATGGACTCATTTCAGTAGTCCTGAGCATCCAGGATTGGCCTATTGCAAACCAACAGATAAAATCATCAGTTTCCTGTAGTCATGCCCAGTGTGAGCTTACCTAGGAACAGTAATTGGGAGCAATTTACACTATAAAAAGTGACATAGTGTGCCGAAGGAATCAGTCTGAATATTTACTGTTTCATATGCATATAAACAAGACAGGAGGAGCAGTACTTGCAGACCCTATTGTCACTTGACGGGACATTCAGTGAAAAGGAAAAATGCTGTAGACTGGGAGAAAGCAACTGGGATAGACCTCAAACATTGTACAGATTCTTTTATTGCACAAAGAGGCAATTAAATCAAACACATTAAAATATTAATATTCAGGGAGGCATAGCAATAAGAATCACATAGGTCTACTTACTGCACATAATTTTGCAGAGAGGTTGTTCATGGAAAGTGAAAAGCATATCATGCTGCTCTTCCAGAAATTGAGTTAACCTTCATTTGGAATAACCTTTTCTGTGTGCGTAAGAAAGACTAGAAGTATTGCAAACTCATTGTTTAATAAAATAGCTCAGGATCAGTACTTGTATCTGTGCAGAATGTCTATTAAAACTGGGCTCATAGTGAACTGAAAAAATAATGAGGGGGAAATCTAAGTCAAAGATAAAGGTATGAAAATGTTTAGTCCAATAATTCTGGTACAAGGAGGTGCTCACAGAATTAGTGACTTATTATGGTGTTCCTGGAGTGGAATTTTCATTGGTATCAAGGACAGTCCCTTGCTAATATTTCTATGAAAAAGAATATTGGGATCTGGACTAATATACTGAGGTAAAATAGGTAACTTCAGAACTTAAAATATTCAAAAGAATATTTGTTGGAATGTTAATATTTAATCATACAGCCTAAAAAGTTAGTTTACGCAAACTAGCGCTTGACAAGCTCATTTTAAGATTTTCAGACAAACTATTCAGAAAACTGAGAAAAAACCATGGGGAAAAAGTATCAACCAATTTTTCCTTGAAATTTCACCTTCTGTCTTTATTTGAATTTTATCAGTAGTTTTCCTGAGGTAATTATCTCAAACATTCCTCTTTTTTAAGAAAATCATCCTAGAAAGTATATAATCGAAACTCAAATATTTTCAGAAAAAGCTCTGTGTTTCCCTCTATATAGTTCAAATAAATGTTTCTCATATTGTGACACCTTTATAACAGAATGTAAACAGAAATGTGATTTTGAAAAATCAGAAGAAAGTGAAAAGAATTACTCTGCAGAGAGTACTTTTCACCCTGCAAATTAGGCATTTGCTTAAGTGCTAAACCATTTAAAACTCAAACTCATCTTTAGCACAAAGTAAGATACATCGTGATACTTAATTCTGAACTTTTATACTTCTAGTGTATAGTTCTAAAACTAGATATGAAATTGAAAAGTTGTATCCTTTCTTTAAACTCCATTTATTTGCTTTTTAATATATCTAGGGAATTTTTTAAAGCCCATTCAGTTTTTCACACTTTTTCTCTTTTCTATTATTTCTCTCTTTGTCTCACCTGCATAAAGCAGTCCAAATTCTCTCTCTACAGCCGTATTATCTACCCTTTTCATCAGTCCTATCTCTGGACTTCATTATGGACATGTAAGACATTTTGACAAATCATTTGTACTTACAGATTAGATTAAGTAACCCATGGCCTAACTAAGCCTCCAGCATTCAAATTTTTATATTAATTGGTGAAAGACTGAAAGAGTTTTTATCAATACCAGTGTTACATTCTTCTCTTTTCAATAGCTTGCATTTAAAGGCCACAGAGTTTTTAATGGGCATTTTACTTATGAAGCAAAATCTGCATAGCAAGTGGCAGGTTTTGATTACATGATTACTGTATATAAATAGCCTTGTGCTGCTCAACACAAAAAGTTGACACTTGCATGATGTGAAAATCTGAGACTATACATGGAGTGAAATGTTCCTTTGTATTAAACATATTCAGCAGTAAACTGGTTTTTTAACCTCCACAGGATTTTAAAAATTTACAGAAGCTTGAAATAAAATGAGTACTTCTGAAGTGTCTGTAATACGAGGCTAGAACATAGACTGCACTTACTACAGTATGGCTTTCAGGACTATTACAATTCATGCAAATAAAATTTTCTACTGTTATTTTTACCTTTTCACTTCTCGTTTGTATTTTTAGTAATGCTGGGATCTGTCAGAACCCCATATTCTTAGAGCAGAGACTGTATTCTTTACATAGAGCTGGATACAGTTTAAGCACTAATTGCAGTATGAAAAAGAAGCAGTAATAGTAATTATATCTTATAGTTGAATGTGAAAAAGTTTGTGAGCCCAATCCTGTTTCCATTCATGCCAAATTTTAAATGAAACTGAGAGGAAGAAAAGTAGGTATTACGCCTCTTTGTTGGGATACAATTATGACAGCTAGTCTCCAGATACTGTAATTATTACTGGTATGGCAAAGGTAATGCCTAAGTAGAGCATTTACTCCTGGGTATCTAATGGCTAAGCAGAGCTTTCCCTGAAGGCAGCATAGCATTGTTGGGCCATCTTTTTATCTTACCCTTATCAGACACCTTCATTGTTACTGATGGAGTTGCAGTGGAAATAACTTAAGAATAGACTTTTTTTAGACCACCCAGCATTAAAGCATCCTTCAGGAACCAGACTTTCAAGTTTGTGTACACTAAAATGACAATGTCTGCAAATTTTGATGGAAGATGGAACAGGAATTGAGCAGAAGGGAACCTTACTTTATTAAAACGTATCTTATTACTAAAACCTCTCACTGTAAAAAATACTATGAATCTAGTAATTGAAATTATATATAAAAACCAAAACAAAGATTGAGTGATCTAGTAAGCACAAGAGTGGACTACTTCTATAAAGATTACATACATGTTTTATGTAAACCAGTTGAAACTGGCAGTCACATACTTCTAAATATGTTAACTGGTGTTGTATACAGTAAGTATTTGTGCACTTCAAGTAGTTAAACTTGTAATCTTTTCCTTAACTGCACTCTTCAGTAATCCATTGAGAACTCTTCATTTTCCATTCAGTAAGAACAAGGTTTACAATTATATATAAAATTATAGCTATTCAAATGAGTGCTAATAAATGGCAACTTACTGGGACTTCAGGATTCTAAAATTACAGTTAGAAGAATTTGTTCTTTTGATTTTATCTTAAACATTTGTCTAATGGCATATCTCACACACTCTGCATATATGTATGCAAGACATCAAATAGAGGTGTTTTATTTATGAATATACAATACTTTGTAGTAATGGATTATAGATTAGACCAAATTTCTAAATCTCTGAATAAACAGAGATTATTAGAAAATTATCTTTGAACAAGCACAGAGAAATGGCAACTACTTAGCAGCAATTATGTTCACTTTTGAAATAGCACTGTGCTGATACAACGTATTATGTATCCAAATAAAAAGGCTAAAACCAAGATTACAACTAGCCTATAGCATTTTATAAAGACAGGCAGCAGAAGAAATACTTCCACAACCTAAATTACTATGCTGATGAAAAAAAAGTAATTACTTGAATTTAGTATACAAGTGATTAATCAAATCCCTAACTTTAGCTTTCTTGGTTCCTAACACCTGGAACAACTGTTCTAAATCTCTTCATTTTTTTATTTAAATCTACTTCCCCTCTGCTTTTTTCCTGCAAATATCATCCTTGCCAAATTCAGAATCTAGACTCCCCTGAATAAAGGACAAAAAGTTGTGTGCATTCCTAAGCATGCATGTAAGGAGGACAACAAAATGTGAGGAAACAAAAAATAAATATGCTGTTGGTCATAAATGAAAACAATAGTAGCTAAGCAACATGAGGTGATATATGAATTTTTGTGAGACTTCTTTTGTTTGGTTTGGGGTTTTTTGTTAATTCTTTTCTAAAAAAGGCATTTTAATTTTTTTAAAAAGTAAATGGCTATAAAATATTTTTAATCAATATAAATGTATCTATAGTAAAAAAAAATTGTTCTAGCCATTGTCATTCACTGGCACTGTTATTAGCTTCTTGGCTGTGAGACTAGGTACAACACACTACACACTAATATTTCTGGTTATTCCAGAACAGACACTGTTGCTCCTTGCAAACCAAACAAAAGGTAAAGGCTTCCTGCTTTTCTGGCTGAGGAAAAGCTCAGGCAAAGGCCCTGTGCAGGGAAGTTGTATAGTTATACAAAGGAATAGGAAGTTCCGGCAGTCACACATTACCTTCATAAAAGTTGCATAATCAAGTCACAGACTTGAAACCCCCTTAACCTCTGACGATTATTAGATCTGTGTAGATGCTGAGCACACCTGCTAAGATACCTACTTGGCAAGGCAGAACAAACACAAAAGTAACGCTGATCACCTGAGCAGCAACTCAGGTACCCAGAGCATGCTCTTATCACA
This sequence comes from Chaetops frenatus, assembly GCA_013400775.1. Taxonomy (NCBI): domain Eukaryota; kingdom Metazoa; phylum Chordata; class Aves; order Passeriformes; family Picathartidae; genus Chaetops; species Chaetops frenatus. The sequence continues at coordinate 120,282 of VZTR01007158.1, read as the reverse complement.
GGAGCTGGACTTTATCTTAGTCAAACCAGCAAGTTTAAGGCTTCTTTTTAATTTAAGATAGTTGTCCAGTTCATTAAATGTGTGTATCCGTATTAAACAAGAACAAATGAATGCCAGTGATGAATGTAAATGCTCTGGGTAGGAAGTTTCAGTTGAGTATTATTTCTAGAAAAAGCCAAGAAAAGTCACAGAAGCTGAGATGAAAAATTTGAAACTTTTTCTCTGGAGAAGTTCATACCTCAAGAGCAGTTTTCACCCCTTGGCACTTCAACATGTTTTTAAGAGAGACAGAACCTCTGCTGCTGTTCAGGGTGACAGTCCTGGCTTCTCTTAAATAGTACACCTAGGACTATTACAACCTGGAGAAGATACAATCTTACTTGTTTTTCAGACCCCCGTTACAGCTTTGATCCTCTTCAGAGTCCTCACTAGCATTAGCTGAGGGTTAAGGGATGTTCATATGGAACAAACAGAAGGTTAAGAAACATTTGCAGATGAACAGAGCACACAACAGATAATAAATATGATGCTTTGGAAATTCATACTTTGCACATGCTTGAACACTGTGTCATTCTGATACTTCTCATTTCAGAAAGGTTGTAGCTGAAAAATGTCAGAGAGGCTAACAGAGAGTACCAAAAAATAACTAAGCAGAACTAAGTGGTTGAGGAGTATCCAGAATACACAGAGCTGTCAATGTCAGTAAGAGGGAGACCCATGAAAGAAGTAGCCTGGACACTAAGTGGCCACAGTCTGTCCCAGTGTGATCACAAAGGGTTATAAAATGAAATTTGCAAGGAACGTTTTAAAGAAAATGCGTTTCTTCACAAAATATACAACAGGGCCAGAAATATCTTAGAAAACGTATGATGTGCCTTATGCATGCTAAAACTGTTCGTGATCTGAAGGGGCAACCAGGTCCACTGGAAACAGTAACTGGCTGCATAGGCTCCATCCTTTCCACGAGAAGTCCCTGCAAGACCAGTTGGAGATGGGAAAATACTCTGCACTGCAAGCTGACAGCAACACTCCGCTGCCTTCACCCCACAGGCTGGCCAACCATCTGCTACTGGGGTACTTGCCCCCCCCCGCGCTGCCTCCCGAGCCACGACCCCGCAGGGACACCAGCCCGGAGCCTGCTGTAAGTGGTCCCTGTTTTGAATTCAGCCGCGGGCTGTCGAGAGAGCTGAACCGAGCATGGCCACAGGACAGCGCGGCACCTCAGGGCGGGCTGGGGGCACGGACCTGTGCCGGGACGGCAGC
>VZTR01007158.1:83370-118990 GCA_013400775.1 Chaetops frenatus | reverse complement strand
ACAATGTGAGCGCGGCGGGCGGGAGCGGGGCTGCGGCCGGGACCCGCCCCGGGTGAGCGGCCGGGCTGCCGCTGAGGGTGGGCGCCGCCGGGCGAGCGCCTCGTGTTCCGTGCCGTCTCTTCCTTCCGCCTCTTCCTTGGTGTTCTCCGTCCCGGGCGCCCGAGGCTTTATCTGCTTCTTCCTGGGGGAGCCGCCGGCCCAGGCGCCTCCCCAGGGGCCCTCTCGGAAGTCAGGAGGCCGCCGCGGCCCCTCGCTCCCCCCGCTGCCCCTCTCCAGCCGGGCTTGAAATATCCCCGAGGCATTTGGGCCTGGGCTTGTTTTTAATCGAGATTATTAGCCCCTAATCGAGGCTGCTCGTGTGGCTCCTTCACGTTTTCTGGGTTATTTTTCCGCAGGCGGATCCTGTTAGTGCCGTCTCTGGATTATGTGCTGCTGTTCGCTGGCATGACCACGGCGTTTTTGTGTTTGTTTAAATGTTTCTCCCCGCCCCAGCTGGAAGCCTGCGTGGGCACGGCTTGCTGGCTGTGGCTTGTTCCTGCCTGCCCTCCCCCTTCTCCTGGCGCTGGGCTGCTTTGGAAGCGGTCACATGCTAGAAGCGGATCAGGGAGCCAAGAGACTAAAGCATTAACCTGTGCTCAGCAGCAGTGCCAAACAAGTCTGACTTTAAGGCATTTTGGGTTATGACAGCTGTGGGTTTGGCTCATCTTAATGAACTGAAACCTGTGTTTGCTCTAGTGAGGACACTTACTGGATTTTCATGTCAGATTGACTGCATGGGATCATCATATCCCATGGTTTAATTCCCCTCCTCTCCATGTTGTCTGTAATAATATCTGTTTGAAGAGATTATGTCATCTAGTGCTTCCTAATATTGGCTGTATTTCAGGAGGCAGAGATGGACTGTAGCCAGTCTTGTAAGAAAGTAGCATGGTCAGAGCTCGGATAAGGCTTTGTCTGTGGAGGAATGCCCTGATCACTCCTGGTATTGTAGAAATGGTGAATCACTTGCTCCCATGAGACAAAGGATATTGTCCTAAGGAGAATTGCTGTGTTTGGGGGAGATGTGAGCTGTTAACCCTGCCCTTGTCTTGTTTGGGGCTGTGGTTGGTATCACTAAGGAGAAGAGCAGTCAAAACTTGAGTGGAAATCTTGAGTTGCTTTATCTTCTGAGGCCAGGGACATGACAGGATGCTAAGAAAGAAACCGTAGCAGTTTTGGCCATCATAGTGCCTGTGTATATTCCACTTACAAGGTATTGAATGACCTTGTTCTGGCCTGAAAGGAGCAGGGATGCATAGCTGTGGGGCACATTCCTTGTCCAAGGTTTTTCCTTCTACCCACACTTAGTTTTACCTTCTGCTTAGTAAAAGACACTACATTTGAGCTGAATGTGAAGTCAAAGACCTAATACTTGGCTCTAACGTGATGAGGCCATACTCTAGTGTAGGCAGAGAATGTCTTGCTCGGCAGTTGGAAGAAGATGCTACCCTCTCTGAACTGCTGTTTCTTTCTTGCCTGAGTTCAGTTCTAGTTACTGCTGCAAGTGTTTTGATAGGTCAGTCGTATCAGAGGCTGAATACTCAGAACTGTTACTGTTGCACTGAAGCTTTGGTGTTGCCTCCAACTGTAGTTGGACAGAAGTAGGAACAGCAAAGAGTTTTGCAGTACCTATATAAAGTATGTGAGAGAGACTGTAACTTTTTCTTCTTTTTCCCCTAAATATACTGATGCTTCTGACATCTCTCAGGGTTGAAGCTCAGATACTTGTAATACATTTTAAAGACTGAAGTTCCTGAAGGCTCAGTGTGATACTTGGAAGTAGATTAATGACGGATTCCTCAGGGACTTTGTTCTCACATAAAGATGTGATGAGAGTTTACCTAGAGTTTAAGAACTTTCTCAAGATACTAACTTAGTGGGTTTTTCCCCCAGCTCAAGGCTTGATTTGCTAATAGAAAATGCCTAAATCTTTGTACTTTACTTTTAAAGCTTACATGTTCCTATTGTCTGTCTTCCCCTTCTGTTTCAGGGTTCCTTGGAAATAACACAGAGTTTGGAAGATGATCCTCTACTGGATGCACCATTCATTTCGTCTCATACATTGCATTCCCAGCTGAGACCAAGATTTCATGCTATCCCAGCAGTTCTCCTTGCCAATTTCCTGTTGCTAATACATGTAAGTTTAAGAAGCATGATTTCCCTAAAAAAAAAAGCTCTCTCTTCTGAATCGTTCAGAATCCAATGTTCATGTGACAAAATTCTGATCCTGTGACAGTGAATTGCTTACTCTGTTCTTCCAAACCAGTGAGGTTCCCTTTGCCAATAAGTTTTGATAGTGTATATGCTATCACATACTTTCTGCCTTCTCATTCTGGTTTTTGGTGCTGTGACACATCTTGGTAGGAGGAAGAGCATTTTAAGTAGTAGTTCTTCTATGCTGTTGAAAATGTACTTTAAAATATTATTGCCATAGAAGTGCTATGCTAGTTATAGAGGGCTGAGATAATTTTGATGCCATGCCTTCTGAGAGCAAACTTAATTTCAGAGAGAAGGTAACTAAACAAGTAAGCTGGACTTGCTTAGGGGGTGTTGCATGATAATGGATGGAGAGATAAATTAAATGTTACATCCTGGTCTCACTTCTGGAGGTTAACAGCAAAAAATGCAAATACTGAGCAGTATCTAGGTGTTTATGGAGGCTGGTAGACAGAAGCAGAGAGAGTCCTGCCTAGTAGTGAGTTTTTCCTTGATAAACTGAAGAGGCTTGTTGTTGCTTGTGAGTGTGTGGCAACAAGATATGAAAAAGGAAGGCTGAAGAGCTCTGAGCCTAAGATCTGGCTGAAATGGCACTTTCATGTCTTTTAGGGACAGGGGTTTGCAGTGGACTTGGTAGTGCTAAGTAAAGGGTGGACTTGGTGATCTTAAGGGTCTTTTCCAACCTAGGTTCTATGATTCTACAGTACCAGGGACACGAGCTGTTTTAGAGCTTCATTTGATCTCAAACAAAAAATACAGTTTCCAGTGCTCTTGAAAACATACTCTCTGCCAGGACTTTGAAAGCACATACCAGCCTCTAAGGTCTGTCTTTGGGTAGCTGCATCAGTTGTTCAATGTGCTTTAGCCTTCCAGTTTTAGGAATAGATGTTTTGGGGGCCTTGTAGTATCAAGAAATGCCCCTCTGGCTGTAAAGTAGACTTAAAGACTTCTGCTGCTCTGCTGAATAGACTACCAATATTTCCAATGGAAACCATATATCCAGCCTTATTCCCTTCACCTACGAGAAGAGCTCTGTGCCATTCCATTACAGAAGGCACTTGAAATCTGCTATTGGTAATAGAGCAGTGACTATTTTTCTGCCAAGCCTTGAGGCTTCACTGTCTACTACCATAACTGATGCAGCTAGATGTCAGTTACCCAGATCCTAGGAAACTGTTGCCTATTCTTCCCCCACCTTTTCATCTGTCCTGCAAATGGAGAGAACTATGGGTAGCTGAAGAGGGTAAACTTCTGTGGCATCTGTCAACATGCATTTTTACAGGTTAAGTCTTGCTGCTGTTGATGAACCTGCTTCAGTGACCAGTTGGTCCTTGGAGCAAAATAGGGAAGTATCCTTATCTGTTGGCAAAACAGCATTATAATTGCTACCTTGAGTGGCATTGTCTCTCCCACTGAAAAGATGGATGAAGAAAACAAGCTTATTGAATTTCCTTCCCCTATGCTTCTGCAAACGTGCATTAATCTTGTGGAATGTGGAAGAGGCAAAGTTAGCTTCTGATACACAGCCTGCCAAAGGGGTAAATGTCCTGGAGGAGTTAAAACATCATAGTATTAGGAGCTGTAATGAATCTCTAAAGCAATTTGTATGTAACTTGGAATATTTCTTCTCCACCCTCCTGTGCCAAGAAATGGAGTTAGGTAGCAAAATAGCTGCTGGGGTGCAGCTGCCTAGTTACATACAATTCTGGAAGGTGTGGGTAGGATATGCTGGAGTGTGGTGGGACTGGGTTTTTAAGTGCCTTTCCTTTTGCCAAGCCTTGCTTGTCTGAAGTTTTCCCATCAGGAGGCTGGAAAGCAATGCCGAGTGTACAGGCTAGAAATAATTTCTTTGTATTAATTTTGTCTTTCCTTAATCCTCTCTTGTGTGTGCACATACACAAAATTGAACTTAAATACTACTCTTTGTAAGAATAACTTTTTGTTTGTAAAAATATTTGAGGGGTGAAACACCTGTTATTGAACTGCCCAACAATGCAAGCAAAACATATTTAATAAATACCACTCTAAATGCCAGCTTCCTGTTTCCTCTTGTGTACACTGCTGTAGTGGTTTAGTAGAGATGCTATGCTAGGTCATTCCTGCTTCCATCAGTTTAATATAGCCATTTTCTGTACTGAAATGCGTTCCTAACACCTGGAAGGAGTAGAACTAATTGTGTCACTACTGTAAAATGGCAAACCAAACAGTAAACAGATCAAATAAAATAGCTGAATTATTCTTAGCTTTGTAAGAAAAGGAGGTAGTAAAATAATAGATTAAGCAAATTATAAACCTTCCTCTTTTATTTAACTACTTAACCTGTCTCAAGATAATATGGTATTTAATTGGTATTTGAAGTAATAGTCTTATGGATAATGTAGAGTACACTCCTATTTTGGTTTGGGTTTTTTCCTTCCCCCTTCTATCCTATCTGTCCTCTGTATAGTCTCTTAGATATTGACGGTTGTGTGAAAATGATTCTCCTTTCTTGCTCCCACCCCAGTTACCTAGCTCTGGTCACAACCAGAGCAAGCTAAGGGCAGTTTGTCTCAAGAGTAATTAAGTGGTTCTGAAAAGTTAATTTATGTGAGCACTGTTGCTTGAGAAAGTACAAAAATAGGAAATATAAATTCAAGAGCATGGAAAGGGGGTGGTGGGATGTTAAATACTCCTAGAACTAAGTGTGGAAACAAAGGCAGCAAATGAAAATTGGGTGCTTCCCTCCATCTTCAGTTCTGAAGTGCTGTTTCTGTCAGTTATGACATACAGAACATCTGACACCATTTTGGTTTTTTTTAAGCTAAGTGTACTAGAACTATTAGACATTTGCAGACTCGAGGCATCTTGATTTTGTGTTGTCTGTAGAAGCTCTCAATTTACTTCTGTATTGTGGGGAGTTGTTTTTCTTTACAGTTCTGTTTTAAAAATATTCCTTTTCTGTAGAATGAACCAGGATGAGAAAGTATATTATTCTTGTTCCCTGAATGAACACAGCAGAGAAAATATTTTAAAGCCCTGTGTGTATACCACAGGTAATATGCATCCACAGCTTTGCTTTCTAATTGGCCAGAAGATTGCTGATGCTCACTGGTGATGCTGAAAATTTGGAGAGGAGTCTAGAGGGCAGGAAAAGTTATGGTGTGATGGCAGTAGTCTGAAAGGATATGTATATATACAATGTGATTATATATGCAATCTGAATGACAATCTGTCTGGTTTTTCTGACATAAATAAAAAAGTAAAATGGAAAAATCCGATGGTAAATATACTAAAGAATGATTACCAATTGGCAAAGATGCCTACCCAGTGTTAATAATTCACTTTTAGTTACTATGATGATTCACTTTTCTAATGTCAACATGGAAATGATCTGCAGTGGCTGTAATAAAAGGTTGATTTTCACTTAGGAAATATCAATTTAAGGAAACATAGACTGTACCAATAAGATAAGAGCCTGTCCCACAGAGCAGCATTAGGTGTAATTGAATGAGTCTAAAAAGATGTGATTTCTCTTTTATAGGAGCATAAGTCGAGGTCTCCTTAAAGTAAAAAGGCATAGTAAGTAGGGTACAGAAATGAAATAAGTTCACTATCAAGACTTGAGGAATGGTGAAACTGATTTAATAGAAATTCTGGGAAGGGTGGCAATTACCAGCTCTGTTCTGCTGGAGACTGGTTACCCTCCTGGAAGTCAGTCTTACTACTCAGGAATTTCAGTCAGCTGTGTGTTCCCAGAGTGACATGTAGTGGTTGTAGCCAGTGTCTAATGTTTTATATGTTACTTCAGCTCCAATAAAATCAATTCAGACAGTAACGCATAATGAATAAACTACATAATTCTGGTTTTGTGTTTCAGGTTTTTTTTCATATATATAGCTAAATGTTGACTTCAAAGATTTTTCTCGCTTCCTTTCTCTTCCAGGTTGCTTTTGTTGTTCTAGCATTTTTAGCAGCCATGTTTTGTTCTTACCCTAATCCAAACCAAGATAAGTGCCCTGGAAACTACACTCACCCACTTAAAGTGCAGACTGTCATAATAATTGCAAAAGTAGTTCTGTGGATTCTGCATGTCTTTTTTGAATGGTATGTCCAGCACCACCACAGCAGAGTCAGAAAAAGAGGTTACTTCTGCATATACCGATCAACAAGGCATCTGAAAAGGCTTCCAGTGATGATACATGCTACAGGTGAAGTGAACTTAGTTTTTTTTCCATCTAAAACTTTAAACTGTGACACAATAAAGGACTGAACAGCTTATATATAATTGTGTATTATATATCATAAGCTTTTACAAATTTGCCTATGAGCACTTACAAATTATATTTTAGTCAGATGAAGCTCTGGACTGATTTTTCTGGTCTTCCAGATGCAGGCTGTAAGGAACTGTTTGTAGTGCAAAAATGCTCGTGAGTATGAGGTTGAGTAAAACATTTAGTCTTCAGCCATGAAATATTCAGTCAGCAAGGTCTGTGTTTGACTGCTAGAGATCTTGATTTGCATATTCATTTGTCTGGTTGGATGTGTGATGAGATTGCTAGTCCTTCCAGGAAGTGTGCTGCTCTTCACTTTTAAAGCTCAGCAATTCACATAGAAACAGATGAATTGTTTGTTGCCCAACAGCTGTCTGAATTCAGTGAAATAAACAATTTTCTCATCTTCATTGGGGCTCTGTGTAACATTCAGCTTTGATTGCCTTTTTCTACTTTATATGGACAAAAGGTGGAGTATAGGGGTGATTTAACCTTATACTTTTAAATTACATCATTGGCAAGTTTAGCTGTAAAGTGTTGGTGCAATTAACTGGTGAAGCTTTTCTACAAATCACTTCCAACAAATCTGAAATCCATCTAACTTAAGGGGATTTTTCCCACAAATAGTAGTGGAAAAGGGCACAGTGATGGCTTTTACAGTATTTTTGCCTCTTACAATCCTGCCTCCTTCCTGGAGTAGATCTTTCTTTCACCAGAATTAATAAGTGAAATGGTCCTGTTTTATATAAAAATCTAGCTTTCTTTCCACACAGTCCCTAAAAGAGCTGGTCAGCTTGCCAAATGTGCAACACTTCAGGCTCTGGCCACTAGATAGAGCTCTGAAGATGTAGAAGTATTTGGAGTGCAGTGACAAAAGCAGGCTACAGGAGGCTTAATGATGTAAAACGATTATTTTTGCCTGTTGCAATGTCATCTGCAATAGTTAGACCTGCTTTCAGCCTTAGATGGAGCCCACTTCTCCCCTACTAGACAAACTGGGCATTTGTGAGTGTTCAGGTGCAATCAGGTGTGTGCTGTAGAATTTTGATCATCTGTTATTCAGAAGGTAGTTCTTCCATTACTGCAAGCTTCCTGCCATGGTAATAGCTGCTGATACCATGTCGTCCTTCACTTCACTGCCACAGTAGGCAAGAGAGCTGCACAGTTCTCTAGCTACATTAATGGTCTTCATAAATTTAGTTCTTTATCTAGACCCTGGTTATAACATTTTTACAGGAAGGAGTAGAACACTTCACACTTGATATCAGAAAAGAGGGTGTGTAAAGAATTAAAAATGCTTTTTTTAATGCCTGTAGTTCAGTGTTTTTTCTCCTTGACTAATTGTACTCATTTCAACTAAACTTTCAGTAATGTTCAAGTATTATGATAGTAGTTGGGCAAGTAGAAGACTATGCAAGTAGGCTTTGAAAGGAAGGTGTTCAGGTTTTTTTTCTCTGCTAGCCTCATTTAAATATATTTTAAATCCACTACTTGAAGAAAAATACTCCCTCATTTTCAGCTGACCGATGTGATCTCTTAGGAATTGAAAGAATGGGTGGCATCATGATGGATAGTATCAACAAAGCCGGGAGCTGTTTAAGCCCATGTACCTATTTTAGATATTTCTACTGTGTTTCTTCCACTCTTGCTTTTTAAGTCAGAAGAATCTATAAGAAAACTCATAATTGTATACCATATATGTTCAGTCATATGCTGAAATGAATTTGCTACCAGCAGGTATAAGCTTGCACGTTAAGGAAATTAGCTGAAGTGGCAAGTACAGTATGAAATGGAAAAGCATTACTGAAATCTTGCAGCCTAATGCAGATACTAGGGATGAAAAAGTATTAATTTATTTTCAGTAGCTAATTAAACTAGTAAATCTGTAAAATATGACATTTGTTTTCTAGGTAATACAGCCCTGCTCTTGATTTTGTCAGTGCAGCATTCCTTTCCTGATCACAGCAAAGTGTACCTGTATCTTATCCTGGGAGTCCTGAGCCTGGAAATGATTAGTTCCCTGACATGCTTAGTGATTTACACAGGTGAGAGAGGCAAGCCTTGCCTTCTTGTGTGACTTTCATTATAGCTGGTACTCTGTTTTTTTTTGCCCTCACAGTAGTTCACTTGGGGTAACCCAAGGCGTTTAACTGACATTATAAATAGAGAACGATTCTGTGCTTGTAGAAGAACAACTAAGGCAAATCCAAAACAAACTGAGAAAGGTTGTCAGCCTTGATTTGGTTCCAAGGGCTGCTAAATGCAAGCTCCATGTTACCTCAAAGCTGTTAATCCAGTCAAGTGGCAATAAACGTAATTGTTTCAAAAAGTGTCCTGTGAACAGGTTTGTCTGTTTATCAGTGTTTCTCAAATGCATGCACCACAAGTTGTGAAGCAGTAAGAGCTGGCTGGCTTAGTCAGAACTGCCTCTGGGATTTACGTGTGGGGTGTGCATACCTGATGGTGTCATTGTGCCTTATCCAGCCTCTTTCCCTGGTCCCACCCCTAAGGCTTCAGTTTCTCTTTGACACGAACATGGAAGTTTCCTTCTAATGAATATTTAAAAGAGGCATGTTTTTTGGAAGCTATAATTGTATCAAAACACAAGAGTGCCTTATAAAACTGTGAGGCCTTGTTTTGTGCTATCACCGTTGGTTTGTAAGGTTGTCTGCTTTAGGTTTGGTGTAATTTATGAAGACTTGACAAAACACTTGCCTTTACACTTTGCAAAGCTATTTAAAATGATAAGTAAATGCTTAAAAGAAAACTTTGGTATGTTCATTGTAATGCAATGGCGCACAGAAATACTGCCAAGTAGTTTGTTGATCTAGGAAATAAAACCTATTCTTGACTCTCCTGCAACAGCACGAAAAATGCACCAAGATATAAGGTCCTAGCCCCAAAATATGTCCTTGTCCTACAAGTGTGCAGAGGCCTGAATGCTGGAGGCTTGTCAGGCTTTCCCCTCAATTGCTCAGCGTGGCTCAAGTAGACTGACTGTCCTCTGGAAGAATAAAGGCAGTGATAAGGGAATGCAATCACTGCAGTCCTAGGAAACTATTCCAGGAATGCTGGAGATCATCCCTTCTTTGCATACGCATACTTACTTTCCTGGGAAACTCGGGAAATAAGAGATAAATTGTAAAACTTTAATAGAATGTCAGGAATTCCAGAGAAATGCTATTTCTAGCCCTGAGGCCTGCTGGACCTCAAAGAGCTACGCTGTGTCTCTTACCTTGACCAAAAAGGGTAAGTGCAAGAAAGATGATCTGCACAGTAGTAAGGTCTGAGCCGGTACTTCTGTAAGAACTCTTAAATTATTTTTCTGCTTATTTGTCACTAAAAGGATACTGTTTTGTGACTTGTATGATGCCACTTCCTGTGACCTTCAAATTCATTAACCAGGGTATACAAGGAAGTTGTGGGGTGCAGTATTGTGCTCTCCAGCTAAGAGGCTTGAAGAAGGGTCCAGTGAATCCTGGATCTAAGGGGAAAATTCGTACTCTAAAGCTTGGTGTATGAAACTAGAGTTAATTATTATGTGACTTTACACCTACTGCAAGATGAGGAAGACTTCCAGTCACCCTAGGTTGCTTTTTCCAGTGGGTAGTGTAATTTGTTTTCTTGTTATCCATCCCAATGCTTGTTGGGGTAAGCTGAGAGACTAGCTAGCATGTCTGTCTTACCTGTAGTGGTGGGTTTCAAGGTTTTTCAACGTTTTAATATCAAATTAAGGCTGTACTGAGGTTAAACAAATGTTTTTGGCCAATTTTGAAAATACCCCAAAAATGTGTAGTAATATTGACATTCAGTTGGGTTTTTTCTCTCAGACAGAGCAGAGTATGTGACTGGATGGAAGCATGAAACTTTTTTAATGGGATCGTTTTAAGGGTAGGCCTCTCCTGAGGTTTAGAGTTTTCCTCTTCAAGGCAAGCACTTGGCAGATAATGCTAAGATAGTATCAGCTGAGCAACAATGGGGAGACTAAAGTAAATCTGCACTAAAAACTACTGGCCCACCCTTTTTTGTATTACCATGTTACTCCTAAATTTAGGAGAGAAGGCAGCACCAGTTCACACATTGTTTCTTCACAGTGAAATAATTATTTAACATTATTTAGAATGAGACATAAATGCTTACCTGTAGAAGGTTCATGTACCTGACTTATTTTCTGTTAAATAATTCTGTCTCACAAATCAGGAATACCTGATTGTAATTTTAGATACTTCCTCTTGCTCGTTGGAGCTGTTTGTGAATTGTATGATAGCCAGTGTCCTGTGAAGGACTACTGCCTTCCTTAAAATTATCTCCATGCAGCAGTGTGTGTATATAGCCATAGGATGCAGAGGCAGAGATTCAGAAATCTACAAGGAATTGCTGTGATTGGCCTGTAATAGACCTGACATACATAAATCGTTCAAGTGAGGTAAAAGTGCATGGAATGAAGTATGATAAAGTCAGCTCTAAATGTCAGCTTACTATTCTAAGTTTTTTACTGCTAGGATAGAGAGTAAAGCTTTAAAAGACTTACTAAATATATGTATTTAATTGTTTTCTCACATACTTCTAATATCACTTGAATAAAAGACCAACATTCCCACAAACAACACATGTTGAGAATTCCACATCCATTCCTTTGTGGTTTTATTTGTAGAGAAATACCATCATAGAAATAACTAACCTTTGAGCCCAACTTGTAGTTAACCTCTGGAGGGTCTTAGCATTGTTTTAGCAGGGTGGCCTGTAATAAACCCTGTCATAGTACTGACTTGTAAGGACACTCCTTCTCGGCTGCAGTGGTGTAGATTTCTCACAGAGCTGCACTGTAATGTTTTTTGTAGCACTACATGTATTGTTTCACAAGCAGCCCCAACTGCAGAGTCCCGAATGCTTAGTCGGGATATTTTGATATTTTCTCTGAATCAGGATCTGACATTGAATGGCTTTAAATATTTTCAGCTTCCTTTTTGAAATAATGTAGAGGGTGCCTGCAATTTTCCCACCAATCCCCATTCTACATCTGTTATATTTAGCCTTGAACTTTATTCACAGGTACCCAGGAATGACTTCTGGGTTCTTAGCCAACACTGCTAGGTTCACAAAGGCTTTCTGTAGCAAGTCTGCCCTAGCCTGAGCAAGCAAACAAGCTGCTGCTTCACTGCAGCTAGTATAGTTAAACTAGTGTTTATTGGAGAGCTTAGGCTAGAAGTTCTGGACCAACTACAAGTACAAAACTTCTTACAATTTTTTTTATGGCATGTTGCTTAATTTTGCCTGAATTTGGAGACTGAATCTTGGTACTCTGTAAAAGGCAACTAAGGCTTTACCCTTTCTTAGGTGGCAGATTAAACTTTGCAGATGTTAAGCAGCATGCTCAAGCTTCCCCATTCAGGTCTTTTAAGCAGTAGGACTGAGGGGGATAGAAAAGGCAAACCACTGAATAAATCAACTTGCCAAACTATCACTGACTTATAATCAAAGCAATTCCAGAAATGAGTAGAAATAGATTCTGCTTTTTCTTTCCCTCTTTCCCAATCCTCAGATACCTTTATTGTCTTTCCATCTCCTATGCTAAAGTAATCTTAGGATAATCTGTTACAGTTTTTTGAAACTTAGGTGTTAAAGCTTCTTTGTTTGGTGTGTTTTGTTTTGTTTTTCCACTTTCCAACTAATTTATAAAGCTTTCTTGCAGTGAAAATAAGCAACTTCAATCGTGCCAAGCCAAGACCTGACATAATTGAAGAAGAAAAGATGTATGCCTACCCTAGTCACATTACCTCAGAAGTTGGATTCAGGTAAGAATTCTGTGTTCATTTTGTGCTGTATTCAGCCATGTAAAATAGGTAACAATAATGTAATTGCATGATTTCCTATAGGCTTCCATGTAATCTTAAACCTGTCAGCTAAACCAGAGGTGGGAATAACAGTTCTGAAGGAACTATGCATAAGCCTCCCATTTTAGATGCACAGATGAGATGCAGCAGTCTTGTATATTCTTCATAGTAAATGACAATTTACTATGATAGAGAAATCCTTGAACATAAAGATGGAAGTGATTTGGCCATTTATGGCTGGGTACATGAATCTTTAATAAAAATAACTGTACTTAGTCTGGTCTAGCTAATTTTATATGGGGTTTGAGGAAAGATATTGTTGTCTTACACTGTTACTTAAAGTAGGCCTACGGAAGCCTAGCTGCTTCAGCCAGTTTTTTCAGGGAAGGGAAGGAAATATATTATGGGCAGTTGATAGACAAAGAAGAAAACTTTGCAGCTCTGTTCTGTGCCAGCAGTTGAACATGAGATTCTAGCAATGGATTTGGAATGCATTTTGAGTTTGGAAAGGAACTTTTAAGGTCTGGAGGGTGCTAAGGAGTAAAGAAGGTCTCAGTGAGACATAGAAGCTCTCCATCAGTAACTGAAACTGTTGCAGGCACTGAGACTTATTTTTTGTACTTTGTGTACCTTCTAACTGCTCAAACATTTTCCAGTTGATGAAATCAGTCTGGTATGACTTAATAATAACTAGTAATTGAAAGTAACATGGATTGCTATGTAAGAATTGGAGATTTACTAATATACTATGACTTGCTTCTATATGTGCTACCTTCATGAAAGGTTGACTAATGAGAGATGACTAATATTTTGGGACTTCCCCTGGTTGTCACAAATGCAGCAGGCACATGCTTTTATGAAACTTGGAAGTAGATGTCCAGGATACAGGAAGGATTTAGAGTTGTCTTGAATTTTGATACCATGTCTGACTTCCATTTTGATATAAAAACCATGGTGATTGCATGGTGGACCTCATTTCTTCCTCATTCATCTTCTCCCCTGAGAAATTCTCAAATGCCCAGGGAATGTATCTGCAACAATGACCAGCTGAGGAAAAGACTCCGCTTCTTTTTGATTAAAGAGTGCAAACTTCCTGTGAGAACTGATTGCAAAACCGTTATTTTAATTTAGCTCTATACAACTCTGACTCTCTTTCCCTTGAGAGTTAACGTCTATTGAAAAGTGAATCCTGTCAGCCCTTCAGTTGACCTTGTTAGAAGAATGTTTTTTGAATATCATGACCTCTGCAACCTAAGGTACTGATCAGGAGCCTGAAGTTGGTAGTGCATGTTACTGATTAAGGTTGCAAGTTTTCTGTTTACAAAACTTGTGTTCTTTACTTTTCCCAGTTTAGCTACAGTATGTTTTTAATTGGACCTAAGCTTTTTTCCACTCAATATCCTTCTCAGTGCTTTCTAAGAGCTATGAAACGGGCAATGTTCCTTCACAAAATGCTGTAAGGATGCGGAACAACTTCCTCAGCTCCAAGATGCTCACAAGTGTATAAAGAAGGCAGATTCCCAAATCATAAATAACATGTAAGGAAAGAGTAGACTACACTCAGGCCTTGGTACTTGATCTTGCTGTATCTTAAAAATTCCTAATGAGGTTTGACAAAATTCTGTACTTTTACAGACTTTTTTTTTTCTGAATTAACTGACCTTTTTTTAAATGTTGCAGGGTTACTATCAGAGTTAAAATGGGAGATATCTGAAAGCTAGATATAATTTAAGGGGGAGGGTAGGTGTACATAAGGTTGTAGATCTGAACTAGTACAAGTTTTTGGTACTTATGCTGTCATGGTACATGGTATTGATGTATATAGCAGCATATAATGTATGCTATTCCAGGTTAATAAAGAGATTTCTGTCTTAAACAGCTTATGAGCTCCCACAGCTGAACAACGATACTAGGCCTGCTCAAAACAAGCATCCTAATGTGTGTGGGAAAGTTTGTGTGGCTGTTACTGCAGTTCTAGCATGTTGTGTGTCATGGTTTCTTAAACAGTAAGATCCTCACTCTGTAACTGTCTAGCAGGAAATACATTACTCAGTTGTGTATACATGGCATCAAGTCCAGCCAGACTTTCTCTTCCTAGCTTCTCATGTAAAATAGAGTTAAACATATAGGTGTTGGAGGTTGCCTCTTCCCTCAAAAATTAGTTGATCCCAGCAAAAGGGAAACTAAAGGAAACAACTGTTTAAGTATGTTAATTATCTGTGACATGTCGCATATTAGACTGCTGCTGTCACTTACTGAAACCCATATTTACTTTTGTTACTTCAAGGGAAAATTCCAGTTTAGAAGAGATAGTTGAGAAGCAAGGAGATGTAATAGAGTATCTTCAGCGACACAATGCACTGCTCAGCAAGAGACTGTTGGCATTAACATCTCAGCAAATCAAAACTTAACAGCATTTGGAAAACTGCTGCTGGAGCTCTGGAGGTGAATGTGAAGTGTTCAATGTAATATTCAGACTGATTTGTACAGATGTGACTCTTCTTCAATCATCTTTCACATTTTGCTATGGAAGTTAAGCTGGAAGGATAAGATCTGCATATTCTATTAGCCTATTACAACTGGACACTCTGGCTCTCTTCATATCATCAGTTCTGGAAAAAAGTTCTGCAGCTGCAAGGATTTTTCCTCAGAAGTTAAAGTTGGATCTGAATTAATGGTTTAACTTTGCCCAGTTGTTGCTATTATTTTGTACTGCCATATAACCTTTAAGCTTCAGGCTAGCAAAGTATTTTATATTTCTGGAATACAAATTTGTTCTCTAGAAAAATCTGACTTTCCAAGGAATGTATTTGCAGTTTCTGTTGCTGAAGGTGCGACTAGATGTGTTCTGTCATTGCTTCCAGGGATAGAGGTAGTGTACTTCAGTAATTCATACCAGATACTTGTTTTCTAGATGTGTCTCCTTTTCTCCTTTGTCAAGTAAGTGGAGAAATTTGGCATCCAATTTAGGATTATAAAGAAGTGGTGGCTACCCTAAAACTGCAAATCTGACATATAAGTTTGTGGTACAAAACCATGCCATTATAAGCAATTGTTCAGAATTCTGGCTTTAAAACTCTAGGAGGGATCCTCAGGGCTGATGACTATCCCATTACTTTGAGTTTGTTAGTAACAAGAGTCCTACTCTTCCAACTGAACTAACAAAGCAAAAATACTTGAGCATAAGCTTTTCCAGTGATCTGGTAACTAGCTTGTGTTGAATGCTTTTAAAGATGCTGTCAAAAATGCCTGTTACATACTTGCTCTTCACTTTGGCCCTTCAAAAAAGTCATCATTCTGAAATGGTGTATTTGGGGAAGTGGAAAACAGCTGAAGACAGAAAGGTCTTTTAGAATTTGAAGAAACAAGAATTCTTGGTTTTAATTTATGGTGAATTAAGGCTGGTGAAAGAAATATTTTGTTCTGGGTACTATTTTGTCTACCAATGTAGACAAAGAATTATTTTAGAAGCCAGTGCCTCTGTGGGGACAGGGTAATCACTAATCAAAACTGGGAAGAAGATTCAACAGAAGTGGTCTTGTAGTTGAATATAAGAAAGGAAAGCTAATTCATCTTACTTTGGTGTTAGGGCACAACTTTAGAAGTACCTAGACAGTTTAGTGTGCAACAACTATAGGGGTTGTGTCATTCAAAGGAAAACAATAAATATTGGAGGTTTTCCTGCTATTCAACACTAGACTATTTTCCTTAACTGTTGTTTCTTGAAAATGCAACCAGAAGGTTATAGTATACATGTAAGGAATAAAGTTATTTGTTTTTAGAACTCAGGTTTTGATGTGATTGTGTATGTCAATTTATATCATTTCTATGAAAAGCAGTAAAATGTGACTGTGAAGTTCCTGCACAATAAATGCAACCAAGGAAGAGTGTGAATTCTGTTATTTCCAAGCTCATGTACATCTGGTTCCAACAGGCAATCTGTGTCGATTTTTCTGTTATGCTGAAGTTCTCACAGCAGTGTTGGCACTTAAAACTAGCCAAACAAGCTGTGCACTTGTTTTGAAACTTTAAGTTTAGTTTTATTCCCCTTTCTGGGTAATGTTTTTGTCCATCATGCTTCACGCTTCCCTGGCCACTTGTATTTCTTTCCAACATAGAGAAGTAGGGTGCATAGTGTAGCAGAACAGTCTTCCTTTGTTTTGAGGGCATTACTCAAACCTTCCTCCTCTCTGACTGCTCAAGGTAAACCTTGGATTAACCAGTAATGTTGCTTCTTGTGGAATGTGGTAGCTGGAAAGAAAAGCAAGTGTGGCATGCTGTGTGCACACATATACATCTTATGCCCTTTAAATGTTACCTTTCCTAAGTACACAAGTGATAACTTTTAACAACCACCCACCTGCCCCTAGAGTTTTATATATCTCTATCATACTCCCAACCCTATCTTGTTTTCTTAGTATTTTTAAGCTTTCTCTTTGGGCAGGGTGGAGACTTTTCTCAGTTGTATGGGCTCCAACCAGAGGCTGGTAATCTTTACTCCTCACCCTGAACACTTAAACCTCTGGCCATGGTAGAGCTCCAGTGAGTTGTCAAGTAGGAGCTACTGGGGTATGTGGCAGCCCTGAGCCCCTTGCCTGCTCCAGCTGGTCCAGGGCCAGCCTTGGCCCTGTTTGGAGGCAGAAACACTCCCCAGCCCCCAGGCTCTACTGTGCTGCCTACCCAGTGCATGATACGGCGCTGCTGTGGGCCTGGGCACCTGCGTCCTCCTGGCCATCACCCTGCCTGTGGCCAAGCGCTCTGCTCTGCAGAAGGTGACAACAGAGCTGCTCTGGGGCGCCGTGTGCAATCAGCTGCTTGAAAGGCCACGTCAAAGGGGTGAGTGGCTGCTGCTGTGCAAGGGATGTGTGTGTGCTCAGCTGTGACCTTGCTGTGTCTGACATGCCCCAGTGCTAAATTGAACAATGAATCCTAGTTGTTCTGTGTCTGCGTTATCCTGCTTATTGGACACCTCTCCACTGCTGCAAGGTGTGGTGCTGGGGTGGCCAGTGCTCTCCATCCCTAGTGTTGCAGCCTGGGTGCCTGTCCCTGCAGTGTCAGCATCTGCTCATGGGCTGGACTGTACTGCCTGAGGTAAAATCCATGGCGTGCTGTGCACTGGGTCCAAGTTTCAGGGGGGAAAAAGTACTGCTTTGTGAGCACAGGGGTTTGCATGTGCTCTGCTGCAAAGCAATGCTTTGCTAACCACCACCATAGCCCTGCTCAGGTGAGGTGTGGCAAACCTGTGACTCTGAACAGCTGAAATGATGCTCTTTATGTAACTAGAGCTGATGAAATGAATTGATATTTGCTGGTCTTCATAAGACCTACTGGATTGCAACTGGGGCAAGGTAAGAAGGTAATGAAAATGAAGGAATGTTTCCTAATATATGTTACAACCGTACCTTAAAATAAACATCAAAATAACATATTCTGTTATTTTATCCTTTCTTTTATTATTCAGTGCTACCCCAGTAGCTTTTTATTTCTGTAGAAAACCAATATATATATTTTTTAGGTCTGAGAAAAGAAGTATTTCGTACCACCCAAGGAATATATTGGGTTGCGTGAAAAATATTCATGTTGTGGGGGTTTAATAATTTTTAGATGAAATGCTGAACTGTGCTAAATATTCTGTACACTTAAAAAAAAAAAAAAAGATGTGATGATCTCTTGTGAATGTATATCCTACATGATGAAAACTCTCAGTTGGTATTTCTGTTTTGTCTTTCTGAATTGCTCATAGTGGATATTCTATATAAACACTTCAGTATTTCACTCCCCAAGAGAAATCACTGATTGTAAATAATTTTAATAGATTTTCCTTCTTTAAGGTTCTAACATGTAACTAAGATGGAGTTAAACAGGCTTTCTCTAGTGGAAGTCAATCTAAAAAACCAAGGTTGCAGGACAGCCCAGAGACTTGGGCACACAACAGTCTTAACATGTAACTGGAGACATGGAAAAGCATCCTCAATCTTGGAATGAGTTAGGCTTTTAGGCATTCTTTCTAAGAGCCATGTTGCCCTGTTTGTGCTGTTGGTGTGTTTCCTGCTCTGAACAAGTATTTTGCAGCTGATCACTAGCAAGAAAGAGAAAGGCCAGTAGAAGAGCAAGTAGTGAGAGATCAGCAGGCTAATTGTACTCAGATAGTCAAGCATTTGAAACTTATTTGCCATACCAATGTTTCTCCTGATTGATGTCTATATAAATCTTATGCGAACCTTTGCAAAATTTGGCTTTGTGTAGACACTCAGANATCAGTTGTCTCATTAACAGAAGGCATCTGCACTCTCCTCCACTAGAGTTACAATAACAGTATATCCTAGCTGGGTTCAACAGATGAAAATAGAATACACATTTGGGTTATATTTTACAACCCAAGACAGTGGCGTAAGGGAAATATCTCCAGTCTTTATTCTCCTATAATTTCCTTTTTTCCATACTGGAAGGGGAAGAGGTGAATTGTTTATTATCCTTTGGGAACATGCTAAACTGCTGTTTCTCACCAAAGCCTTGCATTTACCTCCGTTTCCTGCTGACCTGCTGTTACAGAACTTAATGAAACGTGGTTTCAAATTAAGTTTTCATTTTCCCCGTATTACAACTATGTACAAGACAAGGAATTAATTCGAAGTTTTAGAAACTCACATTTTGCCTTTCGGAATCTGATGTCCTATGGATCAAGTCATGTTAGATTGCATCCATGCAAACATCAGTTCTGACTTTGGGTAGGCAGCAGTTTGTGCTTGTGCAGGCGTGCGCTCATACATGCACAGGGAGAGCTCGGTCAGTTGGGCTGTTGCAGCACCGTGTCCAAATGCTTCACATCTATAGATGTGATCACATTCTTAGCACGCAAAGCTGTTCTTACCACCAGCCTTATGTTATGCACGCTGAATGGAAACAGATAGTTCCAACCAAGTCAAATGCAAATCTGGCTTTAATCAGAATTTTGCATTTTTAGAAAGACAGAAAATGTCAGGAAAATTTTTCCATGATTAACTATCATTTATTTGTGTCAGAAATTGAGTAAAAGATTTTTACATACTGATTCTGTATGAATCCACAGGGAAAATAGGCCAGTTCTCAATTTTCTTTGATGTGTTGCCTTAGACAGCTGAAGAATACAGACATTGAGGAGTGTACAAAGTTTATTTCAAATGAGATATTATTTGAAATGCATACTATCTTTTTACAAAATATACAATCAACCAGGTAGTTGATAAACACATCTGTTAAAGTTCACAATCAATGCCTTTTTCAAAGCAGATTTTTTGGTATCAGCATGCCTTTAAAGAACAGATATTTAGAATAATTTTGTAGACTGACAACGGGCTTCCTAGGGTGCTGATTTATTTTTACTTCTGTGAAGGAACATGCATACATAGCTTTCTGATAGATACATTATGGGTTCTTTACAATTATATTAAAGTTAATTGAATAATTGTGGTTGTATAAAATATCCAGTGCCCCAATAGATCCATATACTCATTCATAAGACATAACTGTTAAATAGCTAGTCTTCACCTTGCTTGCTTTCCCACTCTTTACCTGTACTTCTGAGCAGAGATAGCCAAGGATACATATCAAAGCCAAGTTAAATAAATAATTAAATATATATATATATATATAAGTGGTAGATTGCCTCTTTGGGAAACTGGGGGTTTTTTTTCAGTACTCCAAAGGTTTACCTGCAGGACTGCTTCTTGGTTTAGATAAGTTTGACCATCTTTTTATAATGGTTTTACACAGCTCCAGAACGGGGTCTTGATGTTACCCTTTCATTTTTTTTCATGTAGAGAAATTTGTAACTCCAATTAAACTCTTCCAGTATTAATTCCAGCAAGGTTTCAAGTTCTTAGAAATAAGGGGTTACATATGGACACATTAGAAAGTTTCAGCTACCCAGTCTTTTTGATTGCTGTTCTTTAATTTATTAGAAACTATGTCTTGAAAGGAAAAAAATTGTAATACTGGGTTTAAACTATGACACTTCTGATCTCTGATAATTTTTATATATTTTATAAAAAATGTTGACATTTCAAGTCTAGTGCAATGACTTAAAAATCTGAGTATGTTTTATTTTCAGATTTGTTTTAGTTGTGCTAATGAAAGGGCTACCACCTTTATGTATAGGTATGTAATTTCTGCTGATATAAAAGGCAGATGTGAAGCATATATTTTTAAGAACAAAGCTCAGACTAAGAGCTCAATGTATTCTTGACCTCCAGTGCTGAAAAGAACAGCCCGTTTTCTGTCTGAAGTCCTCATTCATTGTAGTGCCATGTTCAAATATCCCATTCATTTAAATTACAGGAATAGAGTGCTACGGAACACTAGGGCTGACCAAACAAAGGTTTCTTTTCAATGGTCTATTTTTATGCTCTGTTTATAATACTGTAGTGGGTATTTTAGGAAAACTACTATTAAGCAAATAGCTCTGCAGTACTGAATTTTCAAGGATGTTTTAACTGTCTGGTTTGGCAGCCCAGTTTAAGAAAACAAGTGATAGGCTTTGCAGTAACAGCTCATTAGACAGGAGGATGGGCTTGACCTTAAGGCCTGGCTTGAGAGATGTGAGTTATCAGTTTTGCATGACCCTTGGCTAATCTCTTATCTGTGTGCTTCAATTCTTTATCTATAGAATGAGGGATAACACTCTCTTTGCTTTCTTATATTGTAAACTCTTACTATGCTTACTATACATGAAGCCAGTAGGACCACTAGTGTGGTGCTGAGTTTGGTACTATTACAGTAATGCATTCTATGTCATTATTAAGGTAATTCCATAAAGATGTAATGTTAGATGTTAAAATACATACGTATACATTATTAATATATAAAAGTATAAACAAAAAATGGACTTTCACAATTCTGTACTGGAGTCTATTTCATCCTAAACACTGCCCTATACACAGCCTGAACTGAGTAGTCAACAGCACTTTCAATTTCACTCAGTCTGAACATTACATACCATCAAGAGTGCACTAGGACAGATCCTTCCTTCTTAATGCCACTGGAAATCCAGCTCAGGAACCTGATGTTTGATTTGATCTTTAACTTTCACTACTCATTGTGAGAGCCAAATAATTTATAGGGTAAGTTAATGTACGTCCCCCATCACCACCCTTCTTCCCCCACCACTTCCTAGGGTGTGAGACAAGGGCCTTTAGCCCAGGTCCAGCAGAATGTGACAGGTAGGACTGCTGAATATGGGACTGTAGTGGCTGTCAGGTCAGCTGTTGTTGATCTGGACTTCTGACAAACTTCTCTTATTGGTTCAACTGTTGCTCCTTTAAAACAGGGAAAAGTCCAGTATGAAATTGCTGGGGAGGTAAAAGAAGAAAAGGAGATAAATATTAATGAGAGGTTTAGTAGTCTAAATAAGTCTCATACAAAAAAAGAACATATTATTTATGAAACACATGGATGAAATCTCGAGTATTGTTTCTTAAATTCAAAACTTCAGCTACAAGGTTTGAGGAAAAAAATGATAAAAGCAAAAAGGCTGCTAATTTAAATTTTTTGCCATTTTTTTTGTCCCATGTTTTGTGTATGGAACTGATGAAAAATCAAATTCAACCTTCTCATTTCAAATGCTATGAGAGGCTGCTATACTCCCTTTAGTTTCCAACCACTAGCTGGAATTCAGGCTTAAGGATGCATCCTGTTTGCATCTGCAAATAGCTTTATCCATATGTACAACTCCACTGAGATCTGTAAGATTACTCGTGTGAGTCAAGTTACCCAGGCATGTAAATATTTGCTGAATTTGGACTAAAACTGGAAGGGAATGTAAACGTAGGTGGTAAATCCTACTTAAGATAAAGGATAGCACCCACAATGGCTGAAGTTAAGACAGTTAGTTCAGGTGCCTGTCTCCCCTTATTGCCCTAGTCAAGATCTACTGAGTCCTGAACAGCTTTATAAAGCAGAAGGATCTCTAGATAAATGTCTACAAAATGTATTGGGAATTAGTAAGTACATTGTTTTGTTTGGTCATTGACTCTTGCTACAAGAAATCAGCTCCCCGGAGAAAAAGAGATAACAGTGAAAATACCTTTTATCTTGATATTCTGTGGGGAAAGGAATTCTGGTACAAGTGCACATATACAATGCAGCTACTGCAGTCTCAAGCAAGATGCATTTGTTACATGAGGATCCAGAGCACATTACAGAAAATGTAGATACTTTCTACAAATTTCCAGATATGGATGCTGAATGAGAGGAAAGGGAATTAAATGTACTCTTCTTAGGAACTGAAGCAAATCATTCAGAATTGATTCAAGAAGCCAGTGGGCAAAAATTCCCCTGTCCCTCTGTCCATTAAGTCTCTGCTTGCTGAGTGAATCAATCCAATTGCTTATCTTTTCAGGTTTATGCTTAAACTAATGATGGAATATAATTTAATCTATCTCTTGTTTAAATGTAGCAGTGAGGAGACATGGCATTCAGTAGTAAAGCACCCTTCTGGCATGTCCTTCTTTCTGCTTGCATCTCAATTCTGCCACTCAGTATGCAGCCCATCTGAGATTCAATTTAAGATATGGCGATCTTTTTTTTCAAGCTCACCAACTTGCCAGTTTACCATCCCGTATGCACACTCCATGTGTTTATAGGCCAGCACTATAGAGTGGAACGGTACCCTTTTGCATGGCTGTTTTGGGAGTGGTGTAGGCTCTTTTCACCAAGGCAGTTTACGCATTGACAAGATTATTAGTACTGGGTTGTTAAAAGTTTGACTTTAGTCTCCTTTTCACTGTTAACCACTTAGTAAATTGAAACATCTTGGCTCCAGAGAGTGCAGATTCTACCACCATTTATTTAGGATGCTGTCATGCCTGGGGCTACAACATTATTTTAATATATAATGAGTTTCAAAGATGCAAAACTACTGACTGCATGTTTTATTCATTCTTAAATTGCAAAGAGTGCCTGGTTTCCTTTTGATGCCTACCCTATTAGCATATGCTACCTGTGTGCTTCTGCAGTCACTTAGTATTTGAATGTATATGCCCTCATCAGCTATAAAGCATTAATGTTTTGCACTTGTATAGCCTTTCATCCAAGGAGCTGAAAGTCTTTTGCTGACAATGATTAAGAATTACAGTTCCCTTTGAAGTGGGTGAGTGCTACTACCTTCATGTCACTGACTGGAAGAGTGAGGTGACTTCACCCTGTACCCAACACGGGGGAAGCGTCCTCTGCAAGCGCGGCTTTGTCCACCCTTTACACTAATGTCACTCTTTGCCCCGCAGCTTTGCCAACAGCCTCGGAGGACAGCGTTCGGCCCATTTTAGCGAGCTCGGTTGTTATTCGCTCTGCCTCGGCTTGGGGGGATGGCCTGGAAGGGGGAGAAGGCGGCAGCGGCCGGCGGGACCCGCGCCCCAGCCCCGGGACAGCGAGCGCCCCGCTGTGCGCAACTGCAAAGCCCCGTTTCCAAACCACACGAGGGGAGCCCGGGTGCACTCTGTGCCTCTCGCACCGTTCCGAAGGCAGGTGTGAGTTCCCAAAGGTGCCGGCTCGCTGCGGGCCCGGCCCACCCGCGCGGCTTTACCTGGCGGCGCTCCGCCGGGGCTCAGGGGAAGGGCACCCTGGAGTGCAGCGGCATGCAGCGCCGGTGGGAGCAGCCGTGCCGGTGGAGCTTCCTGCGCACGGCCAGGCTGGCTGCGGAGAGAGACAGGGAGGGAGGGAGGGAAGCGGGGCGTGAGGGAGGCCGCGGGCAGTGCCTCTCCCCGGAGCCACCGGCCGGTGCCCGTGGCCGTGCCCTCCCGCGCCGCCGGTGCCTCCCGGTAGCAAGTCTGCAACAGCTGCCCACCTTGGCTCCCTAGGTATCCCTGTCCCCTCCCGCCTCCCCGAAGTTGCCGGACTCCTGGGACAGGAGGAGCATCCTCTCCCGCTGCCGCTAGAAGCAGGGATGAAGCGCACAGATCGATGCGCCAGGTCCGAGCTCGTCCCGGAGGTCACAAAGCGCGTGTTGGAGGCGCTCAGACGAACACGCCTGAGGTGCCCACGGCAAGCACGAACCCCCAGCTCCCGACCCGGCACAAGCATCACGCTGAGGCATCGCCTACCTGGCCGCTGTCCGTGGGCTGGGAGGAGGCTCGCCAGGAGCACAGCCAGGATCCAAAGCAGCAGCTGGAGCCTCATGTCTGCAGTCAAGGCGGGGGCGCGCTCCGGAGGTGTGTGTGTGTGTGTGCGGGCGAGGAAAGGCTGGTGAGGGGCCGTGAAGGGCCGGCAGCGCCCGCAGCCCCTGCCCGCTCACATGCCAGCGACAAGCCGGGGAGCCAGGGCCAGCCGCCTCCACCCGCGGGGTTAATGACCAGGCAGGGCCAAGGTTCCCTGCCGTCTGGGCCTCCCTCCCTGCCCTTCTCCCTTTCTCTCTCTCTCTTTTTCTGTCACTCCCCCTTATTTTCCATAAGCAAACAGCGCAGGAATGAAAAGCCCGTGTAAACAGCAGCTCCTGTCAATGCGTAGGGGCAAGGAGCCTCTCGAAACAATGCGGCCGCTCCACTTTAAATTCAACCCGGCCAGGAAAAAAACATATGTAAAACAAGCCCCGATGTCCCCTCCCCCATTTGCAACTGTTTAAACTTTGCATTGCCCATATTGGTCCCACATGCAGACACCAATGGCAGGGGCAGGAAGTGCCCCCCCGACCTTTGTTCCCCCCCCCTCGAAAGAGGGGGCAGGGAAGCCCCCCAAGCATGCCCCTTGTCCCAGCTCAATTGCTTTCTCTCTTCTCTAAACTAGCTGCGAAGTTGTGGCTATTCAAAGAGAAACTGGCAGTAGTTAAGGCTAATGGGTGTCTTTTGTACCGTCAACTATTTTTAAAGGACCAAAATATTCAGGAATTAATTTGTGAGCTTTTTTTACTATGTAGGCTAAAAGAGATGTATCTGTTCCAGCGGTGCCAGTTTGAGGGCAGCAGTTCTGGATGGGACATCTGTTTGCATAAGCCATCTGTACATTGCAATATATTTATACTTGATTATGATGAGAGCTCGCTCTAACAAACCTCGTTGAAAACAGCTGGTGCAGATACCCAAGCCTGAAGAGAAAAAAAGGCAAAACCTGTGGAATTTGGGAGCAGCACTGATGACTTTGAAATCCAGTGAATTACTGGCATCAGTTGAAATTCCACTGGCCCTCTTATTTTTTTCCAACCTNTTTGGGAAAATATTCTGTTCTAAAACGTGCAGGAAAGACTACATCTCTATATAAATTAAGTACTACTCTTATTACTAGGTAACTATTATTGAAGCTTGGATAAAGTTGTTATTTACCTATTTCTTAAAAGAGTGGAATATATAGTTGTTTTGTTGGGGGTTTTTGGTTTGCTTTTTTGTTTTGTTGTGTTTTATTGTGTTTTGTTTTCTTTTTTAACTCAGTTGCCCCTGTATTGTTTTCCCTTGTTGTGGGCTTTCCCATTTTGTTTAAAAGCTTATTTAACTCAATAGTGCATGCTAGTCCCTCCTCATAGAGTTATACATCATTACATGGTTACTTAATTTGTCTGGGTAGAGCATGCCCCTATCATTTAAAAGACAAATTGCAGCTTGAATACATGGAGGAAATAGTTACTAGATGTTATTTTAAAATGATACCAAGACTGCTGAGGAAGGTATCTCAGACAAAACAGTAACAAAGGAAATCCTCTGCTGGTTGATCAGATAGGTCTGTCATAACCAGGAGACGTATCCCAGCATTCTTCTTTACAGCTTGGTGGTCATTAAGTTTTCTCTTTGTGCTTTCTGGCCTTTAAAGTAAACTTAGTTTAATATTATTTCTACTAGCTCAGCTGAAATCAGGGTCCCATGGTGGCAGTGACAGAATTTTCTTAAGGGAGTTATAAATTCCAATACAAATGTGGTGGAGTAGGAGAGGAGAGCTGTGGCCAGATCACTCAACCAGTTTGTAACAGAGCCACGGTCAGATCCTCAATATCCTAAATGGCATTCTGGCTCCACTAGGACAGGTTTAGGGATGTGTTCTCTTGCTCACCCTGAATGAGAACACACTGGCCATTTCATTCATACAGCGCTGCAAACGACCATCACTTCCATTCAGCTGGTAAGGTTCAGGCTCATAACCTTAAGGTGGAAAGCAGTATAGACTTCAAAGTGATAGGGACTTTGCAAAAAGCTAGAAGGCAGGAAGAATGCACAGACTATGGCCAGTCCCTCGGGCTATCTCTAGGCCTCTTGTGCACCTGAATGTGGTGAAGTTCACAGACAGACGTTCTGAGGTGACATTAATTTTAAAGAGACTTGAGTGAGATGCAGTAATTAAGTGCAATATTTATTGGTTCTTTCTCCAGTTTTGTTTACTGTGAGCTGTTAATTCCACTGTTAACTCTGTGCCAAAGTTTACAAATGTTTATTTGACTAATAAAATGCAAGTCACTGTAACATGAACATCACAGATTTATTGTAATTTTCACGTATGACACAATAATAATTCTATGCTTCCTCACTGAAGGCATTTCTAAAATGTACTGCAGCCCCACTTTAGAGTTTGTAGTTCTTTTGCAAGCAGCTTTCCTTCAGGTACTTACTTGGATGTGAAATAATGCTGCTTGAAATCAGGGAAGTAACAACTTGGTAGAATGTAGTGATGTAATAGTTCTACCTTTTTCACAGTGTTAGCTGGTGCATTTTGTGTTGGCTTAAGAGGAAAGGGAATGTAAAGTGCATAGGAAAGCTGGAAGTCTGTAGATAATGCTTTATGAGCTAGAAGAATTGGTTCTTTAAATCAAAAGCTTTCCTTCTCTTATAATCAATCTGAAAGGAACACAATAAAGGAATGATGATTTCAGCATTTATTACCTATATCATTGCTACTTCTCCAACAGACATTCTCTTCCCTATTTCCTCCTTGACAGGATCAAATAGTCAGATAATCAGTTTACATCCAGAAAGTGAAAAAAAAAATAGTTAGCATATTGCAGAAATTATTTTGAAAATGTTGAATAGGAACTTCTTTTCCTGAATATCAAACATTAACAGTAAGTAACACAAAATATTATCTTTTGCTTAACACATTTCAGGAAGTACTGTATCATTTCACTGCTTATGAATTGTTCTGGGTGACATTTTCAGTAGAGTGACTACTACGTTCTTATTTGGGGGAAAAAAAATTGAAAACATTGTGCCATTTCTAATAATAAAGTTGGAAGAAATAAGGGAAAAGTGGCTGAGGGAATATCATATTTTTTTCTCACATATAGAAGAAGAAAAATTATCTTGATAAATGAAAGAGCAAATTGCTGGAAGAACAAAAGGTGAAATGATGTGAGGAAGCAGTAAAATTCATAGTATTAAGAGATAGAATAAGCAGAGTTGGATGATAACAACAGGAGAGAAAGACAATTGAGCACCTCCTAGTATAGAGTAAAAGATTAATTAGCATTCCCTATTGCTCTGCTAATCAGAAATTAAATACTACCTTTGGTTTACATAATTATAAACTCTAGTATTTATTGTTAGTATTTGAAAACAGCTTTCAAATGCTATCAGTATAAAATGTTAAGTGAAGCTTTTAAAGTAATGGAATTAATTGTTATATGTGGCAATACTGGTTTCAATCCTGGTATCTCAGATACCCCCTTGCATAATAGCTCTTCCCCTGTTAGAAGCCTGTAAAAGACATCATTGTGGATGTCTACTGTTTCATAAGAAATCATGCTGAATGCTGAGCAGTGATAGTAACTGATAGTAAGTGAAAATTCTTGTTTATTTTGACTTGAAAGTGTCAGGTAAGATATAACACCAGAGTTTCTAGTCAGATTTTCTAACTTTGTTTTCCCCAAATTAATCCATCCTGCTGATCCAGAGGAATTATTTCACCAACCAGACAAGATCTGGGATAAACATGTTTACGGGTCAAAAGAATTTGGTGAAGGACATCTTTGAGTCAAATTGCAAATGTCACTAGGGAAAGTTCTTGGCTTTTCCTTGTTCCTTTCTATTACGTTGCAAGATGGTAAGTGGGATATGCAACAAACAAAATTTAAAAAATGCAAAATGATCATGTGAGTAACCGCTTGAAAAGAAAAAGTTGGCCAAGAAATGCTCAAAGGGATAAATTTTGAAATGTTTAGGTGTCTGTGATTTTTTTTCTTTTCACCACAAATTTCACTGGGATTATTATCTCATGGTTTTATAGGGTCTATGTGCCTGCCACGAATATAAAGGATGTTTTTTCTTCAGCCCAGGGTACAGCAGCAGATGCCAAATACAATGTTTGCCTTCTTTGTTGACTATAATCATGAAGACTACTTTTTCTAGGCAAAATTCATTAGCTCAAAAATTATAATTTCAGGAGAAAATGATGCACTCTCTGTCCTGATTTATATCTGTGCTTGGAAATGAATGTCTACCCAGAAATTAAACTCTATTCCTCCTGTTTGCCATTTTATGCTTTTTCTGAAGGAAAAAAAAAAAGATTCACTTCCCTGCCTGTTAGTGCTCAGATGCCTTTCTTGCCTGGGGGGTGAGACAGTGCTCCGGAAGAAAATGGTAGCCAGCAAGCAGAAGGAATGTGCACTTGTAACCTGACACTGGAGACAGATGTGCTCAAGGAAAGGAAATGGGGATGGCTCAGACCAGACTAAACCTTGTATAATTTTTTTTTAATGTTTTCTATGTGTGTTGCAGAGACACACAAGTGAGAAAGTACATTTTCTTTAATTTTAATCTGGGAAGAGAATATTCTGTGTACCTGCCATCATTTCTGGGTTCTTACTGCAGTGTAAGTCGTAATTGTAATTATTAAAATAATAATAGAAAGGTAAAGCATGTTCTGGTAGGCTTAGTCTGTCTTACTTCTGTGACCCTACAATCTGTATGGTTGATTTTATCTGGTACAATGAAATACCAGCCCTGCACCTGAATAATCATAAATTATGAAGTTGCTCCTAGACAAAAGACAATTTCATCAGTTACCTATGGAACTGTATTGATGAATTTTCTTTTTTACTTAAGGAAAATACATTTACATGGGCTCCAAGGTGCACTTATTTTACTATCTTCTTCCATCCCTTAGAAGTAAATTCAATTCTAATGTTCATCTAGGAAATACATATACATATTTCTTCCTAACAGGAAAACAAAGAGGTCAACTCTGGAGCAGCAGTGCCTGTGATCCCCACCAGTGCAACCGCATGTTCCATTTCAGAGAACCCATTTGAAGCCAGATTCTTCTCTGGCACTGGTCATAATTTCAGAGCTTTTTTAATTTAAAGAGTCATTTATGTTGTCTTGAATAAATTATGTTCAAGAAAAACCCCACAATTCTTGCAAAGCACAAGGTTCTGTAATTAATTTTCATTTGCTGGTTAACTTTCAAATATGTAACCCTCTAACATATCCAGACCCTTCATGCCCTAGGTTTCAGCAGGGAAAGTATTTTTAAAAGTATATTTTTCATGTTATAAAGAAAACTCTCGTAAGTTATCACATGAATAAGGCAAACATATTTGAATCTTTCTGCTGCAGCTTTAACACACACATTTAAGAAAGAGAGGTTCTTACTGCAGTCTTTAACATTGAAGTTACTGTTTATATTTACTAGGGAAATTTCAGGAAAGAAATACAGATGTATTTTTGTCCTAAACTCCAGGTTTTAGAGCTTCACATAATTATTGGTCTTACCTAAATCTATCCATTTAGTTGTACAAATTTCTGTAAGCTTTTCCAACAGAAAGAGTTAATTTCCTGAAGATAATTTCCTTCATAACTGATCTTCTGTTTTGGATTTGGGCAACCACTAGCCACAGTAAAATTTTAATGCAGGAAGTGTTAGGACAGGCTTGGCAAATTTCTGTAAAGATTGTCTGAGTGATTACTTGAATGAGAATTTCAAACTAACCTCCAGCTCTTTGCATATTTTTACTTTTGACTTCAGGTAGCAAATTTGGGTTGCAGCTTCAGTAGATCCTTTTTCTATGTTGCTTGCATGTTACCATTAGGGATATGGTGTCTCATGAAGCAGCCCTGTAGCAAGAGTGAGCACAAGTTCCCATCAGGGAGCCTAGTGTGATGTAATGCTTTAGTATTCCAAATAGTTGTCACCATTAATGTTAACCCTCTGTAAGCCTGGTTCACCATCTTGCAACCAGGTGAAAAGTGTGCTTTATGTAAGGGTTTTCTTATGAGGGTTTGGATCTGTTTAACACAGTCCCTCAAACTTTGCCTCCTGGCAAAAAGATTGCAGTGCTGCCTTGCTCTTCATCAACGTCTGGGCCGTGGTACTGCCTTTTCTATGTTTCCTATCTGAATTATTTCTTTATCTGCTGTGATCAGGAAGGTCAGCTGTGGCCAACACAGCCGGTGAGAGGTGCAAAAGAAGAGAAGGTGTCTATGATTTCTCCCCTTTTCTAACCATCAGACAATCTGGAAAGAAGGAATTACAAGCTTACATTCAAATAAAATATTCGACCACAATCAAAAAAATGGAGGCAAGAAAGTCAAGCTTATATTTAGGGAAATGGTGGATTTCTCATTGAATTCCTGTGTTGTTTGTGTGGGAAAGGCTAATGTTTTCCAGTTGCATTATATATAGTTTTGTTTATTTGAAAAGTTTTGTGGTGTTTACTCTAAGGATAACAGCACCTATGTGATACCTAGCCTTTTTACTATCTGTTCTAGATGTTGTATGCTACTAACTAATAGCAGATTTTTCAAGGTATAAGCTTTACATAGTAGACTTGTGAGATCTTTCTCTGCCAGCACCTTTTTTTAATTACATACACTGGATGATGGAGTAACGTGCAGTGGTCACAAAGTCTGCCAAACTGAAGAGATTGCCTTGGAGAAGCTCTCACTGCTGTAACAGCTGCACTTGCTGGGTGCCTGCTGTGATCAGTGCTTGCTGTGGCTCTCATACACTAGTGATCCTAACATTTCTCCCCCTGCTGAAGCTGCACTGATAGGAAAGGTGGGAAATTTTGAAGGGAAAAGCCTACTACAAGACAGAGCACTCTAATCTGTCACCCCCTTCTAATCCCATAAGGCAATTACTGGCTGTAGAACACTTACAGCTGCACCAAATAAGGTCCTGGGTTGGGTTTTTTTGGGTTTTTTTTAGTAGAAAAGTTCTTTATCAATGGAAAGACCAAAGACTAAATTAGAAGGGATGACACAGTGGAAATATTTGCAACCTGACAGTATGTACAGGATATGACAAAGGAATATCCTGTAGAAGTTGAAGCAGCAAAACATTGGTCTTGCTTCTGCAATATACATATTAAATAACAGTCATGTCTAACATGAAGAAAAGGCACAAAGCAAAGCTCAAAAGTGAATTTTGTTGATCTCAATGTTCACCACAACAATTACTGTGTTAAACCCTCGAAGAAGATCTTGAGACTACAGACTCATCAAAATTTTGTAATGGATACCATACTCGCTCAAAAATAGTTGAATCCAGGAAACAAAAACAGCAGTCCAAACCATCAACTCTCAGACAAAATACATGCTTCATGGAAGAGAGGTTATGTTAGGTTATGTGCATAACTTGGCTGTTGTCAGGAGTGCAGTTCATGAGATGTGTTTCATCACTGCTTTAGAAACCCTCAGCTGAAACTGGCAGTGTTTTTATTTGCTTTTGAGGCTAGTAAATATTTTCAGCTTGCAAATTTCTACAAAATAGTAATAAATGTCTGTGACCAGAGACCCTGATGAGCTTTCCTTTTGAAATGTGCTATTTAACAAAATATGTTGTCCTGTCTCTATTCAACTTACTTCTTATTGCAGAATTTGAATCTGTTAAAAACACAAAGATAATGATATAATGGATGCAATCTTGATGCAGAGGTGAAGATGTTAATGTATTATGTCTGCAAAATTTCTTTCACTTTGAAGAGTTGCTGCATTAGGTAATAATTGCTATTTTTTTCCCTAACTTTTTTTTTTTTTTGGTCATTGTTTTGTTTATCTGTTTTTGTGGTGGGTTTTTTTGGGGGTGTTATTTTGTTTGGTTGGGGTTTTTTTACTTTTTTCTTTTTGTTTTTAATGAGCCACTAAGGTGAGTAGTAGATTACTAGCACTGAGTTTACAGGATATACTTGGAGCTAAAGTGATTTTTACCTTTGAACTTGAATAAATTGTCTTAATGGTTTTATGGCATATTACACGCAGGATGGAAAAATCGCAGCATGAATGTCATGGTCCAAGTATATATTGTGATGCTGATAGGTAGTAAATCACAGCTTTTAGTTTTCACAAAATGTAATAGAAAGCTTCCTTTGGCCAGTCCACTGTCCTTCCCAGCACAGCAGCACATGGTAGCTGTGCAGCGTCCTGGCTCAGTAAAGGGGCCACAGATGTGTGCCACCACTGTCCAGACATCTCATGCAGCCTTTTCCTAGTTGTCTTCTCTCTTGGGAAGGATCAGGATGGAGAACACCAGCTGAATGAATTAGTTTTGTGTCAGCAGTATCTTGCTTCTGCTGTCTTTTCCTGAGAGGCCCTTTGGTTTTCCATCTGTTTTATGGTGGTTGTACAGTTTTCACAAGGTGTGAAAAGGGTACTATGGCCTGAAGATTGGGAGAAGCTGAGAACAGGCTACAAACTTCACAGCTTGTTCTGGCAGACAGAAAATGTTGTGTGGGCTGTAGCTTGGATAACTTGCAGGTGGCATTCCAACTGGAAATCCCAGTGAAGAATGGATTTCTAGAATGAGCTTCTTCACAAGACTCTTATCACTGCAGGGGTTTACCCATAACAGGTTTCAATGTGCCAGTTCAGGTAACCATAGCAGTGTAACAGTGAAATAACCATGCCCCTGAGTGTTTGCTCATGTCCTCTGATGAGTTTACAACTCTTTGTAGGGCCATGCTGCCATGGTGACAGGGGTAGCCTTCCTGAGCTCACTGATTTAAGGCCATCATTCAACTGGTACTAATTTCAGCCTGAAACCCCAAAATTAAAGGTCATGTACTCAGAGAAATAAATAAATTATGTAAGCAGTATCTTTATCAAGGTATTACTATAAGTGCATTCACTTGAAGGTCAGCAGGTACATCTGCTGCCCATCACTGGCATGAAGCAAAATAAATAGACCATGATCTACTCTTGTCTGATACTTCATGTTTATCTATACCAACAGCAGGGTTTCCTGATTCTAAATACTTACAATACAATGCTAAGCACATTAAAACTGCTTCAGAAGTCAAACAGAAATTGACTGCAGTCACCTTTGGAAGGCACCAACAAACTTGCTATTCCTTGTCCTGTTTTTCAAAGGATTAATGTGTGTTTACTTGGACCTTTATCATGGTATAATCCCTGATGGCCACTAAGTCCCACACCACAGCTCATTCACACTCCCGTGGTGGGATGGGGGAGAGGATCAGAAGAGTAAAAGTGAGAGAATTCTTAGGTTGAGATAAAGACAATTTAATAGGTAAAGCAAAAGCTGGGCATGCAAGCAAAGCAAAATAAGGAATTCATTCACCCCTTCCCATGGACAGGTGGGTGTTCAATCATCCCCAGGAAAGCCGAGTTCCATCACGTGTAATGGTTACTTGGGAATACAAATACCATCTCTCAGGTGTCCCCCCTGCCCTTCTTCTTCCCTCAGCTGTATGTGCTGAGCATGATGCTATATGGTCTGGAATATCTCTTAGGTCAGTAGGGGACAGCTGTCCTGGCTGTGTCTCCCACCAGCTCCTTGAGCACCCCCAGCCTCCTCACTGGTGGAGGGAGTGAGGGGCAGAAAGAGCCTTGGATCTGTGCAAGCCCAGATCAGCAGTAACAAAAACATCCCTGAATTATCAACACTGTTTTCAGCACAGATCCAAAACACAGCCCCATACCAGCTACTGTGAGGAAAATGAAGTCTACTCCAGCCTAAACCAGCCCAATCTTTTATTTGAATCTCAACAGCAACAAATTTGGTTGGCAGTTTTACAGATAAAGAAAATACTGTATAATTTTCTCAGTGTGTGTCAGTAACAATCTCAGGCAATGGTAAGATAAGGTAACCTTTATACTGCAAATATATTTTTTCCTGTTTAGTTTGTATAAGAGGACCTGAGAAGAACCCAAACAAAAACTCAAGGTTTATTAAGCTCTAAGTTACACTTAAATGACTTACAGTCATATTTATAGAATTGTGACTACACTTTTTACATAGAATTTTTGTAGAGATTTTAAACAGGTCTCAGAGATTTACAGCTGTCTTCTTGAAATACATTATTTTAAGGGTTTGTTGCAGTTGTTACACATTAATGTACAGTATGCTAACAGCTAAGTAAATGTTTGGCAACGGATCAGAAGCCCTAAATGAGGTCATAACATATGGAGAGGTGCTGGGAGGTTACAATTCCTGTGTGTCTCAGTTAATATTGCAGCTAGTAAGCATTCTTTGCAGCTCATAGGCTCTGATCCAACAGTGTGCTGGAGTGGAAGTATATATTTAGGCCAACAAGCCAATAAGTAGATCTGTCAGCTTCACTAAGGATGCTCATATGCTTAGAAATATGTTCAGGAATGAATATTTTGCTGGGTCAAAGTATCTTGGAATAAATAAGTATTTGTTAGGAAAGTTTCAGTGCAACAAGCTGAAAGATGTGAAAAACATCTTTTTCCTGAATACTAAGCGTAGCTCATCAATTCATGTAAGCAGCAATAGATTTCCTTTATGAAAAGTGTTGTTTTCTATCTGATTGCAGCTCCTTTAAACATAAACACATTTAATATACTCTTGCTTTATCCTTGCCTAGAAGCTATCATTGTAGCTGACATGATGAAAGCAGAACTGTAAAAGTAATTATTTTAGGCTAATAGGGATGTTTCTTACGATGTCAGGCTTAATTGAAAGGTGGCTGTTCAGCCTACTATTTCAGAGGGATTAGTTTATGTTCTTTTCACATCATCTCTCATTGTTTTGATATCATTTGGATCGATGGATTGACTGTATTGCAGTGGCCACTAACTGGCATGAAAAGTAGAAATGCATAAAAAAAGAAGCACCTTGTTGTGGTTTAAAGGACAACAACTTTTTTTTTCTCCTTCCTGGGGGGGGTTCTTTGTTTTTCTACTTCCGCCGGGGCACAGTTTCCAGCAGAGGTGAGGAGCCCATGGATTGGCTAATTTTAAGATGGGCACTTCATGTAGCCACTTGAAAATTAGAGGCGTCTTTGCGAAGCTTACATTTTTAGGAGCGGGAAGTTTGAAGGGCTCTTCGACTTCCGCCCGCGGGGAAGGTAACACTGCATGGCCCTGGCCGGCCGCTCTGGGCCTCAGGGCCTGGGGGCCGTGCCGGGGCTGCGGC
>VZTR01007158.1:53264-82406 GCA_013400775.1 Chaetops frenatus | reverse complement strand
CTACACTCTCGCCTGGTGTGAGCAGGCGAGCAGGGGAATGTGAAACCGCTACATTAAATGGTGTTTCTGCCCGGTTATGAACAAACCCCTGACACACCTTCATTTATTTTTCCTATGAAATACCTAGGCATTCTATAGGAAAATTTTGTCTGAAGTATTTCATTTTAAGTAGAGAATATGTCAGTCTTTGCAGTTTGCACTAGAAAGCTGGTGACCAATTCTTAAGATTGAGCAAATCTAAGAGAAATGAAAATGTCAGTTACATGGACATCTGTATGAGATGCCTCTGACTCTGTTGTAGAAACAATAAAAAAATACTGTTAGAAACACAGAAAAGGAGAAGTATTTTCTTGATTTTTTGCTGACAGACTATCAGTTTATCCAGAGTTTCACTATCTCTTCTGTTATCGAGCAGGAAATCCTTTCTTTGCTTTTACTGCCCCTGAAAGGTAGCCTTATCAACCAACGGTTCTTTGCATGTGGCTCCCCAAAGTTTCCTCCACTTCTAATGTCTCTCAGAGAGATTAGCTCTGACAGAAGCATGCAGAGCCAACCTGTGTTTAGCACTTGCACACACCACTGGATGTTTTATTTGTGTGAAGACAGAAGAGATTAGTCTTGACTCACTGAGGCTGATTAAAATAGTGTCCTGGTTTTCAGTTGGTTCAGGATCCCACTTACTGAAAATATAATCAGAAGGGACCTTGCCTTCAGAGAGGTCAGAGCCATGTTTAATACTATCAGTTTTATTGTAGTGATACACTAATGGTATTATTAGGTATACAAAACCTACTTATCTGAAGTTACACATCTTGAACTGGAGTGGGAATGTGTTTTGGTTTTTGTCAGATTTTGAGTTTGGTTTGGGTTTTTTTTTCTGTTGGTGGTGATTTTCTTGAGGTTGTGTCTTTTTAGTGAAGGAAAATAAATAGTCTTAAATGTACGGTACTCTTTGGATCGCTTTTTTCACAAATCTTACTACAACTGAGATTTTATCTTGTCATGTAGATCCAGAATATGTTTTGAGGGGTTTTATTTGTATTGGGTTTTTTCCTAAATAAAATTTAAGAAAATTTCCATTGACTTAATAGTGGTTTTTTTTCCAAAATAATTTAAATTAAAATCCCAGTAACCTTTAATTAATTTCTCCCAGGATCAATACATAGATATAATCCCATACTAAATAGCAACCATGAGCAGTGCAAACTTGAAGGATGAAGATATAGCTAAATCCTCATAATAATTTTGTCAGAAGTTTTAATAGGTAATGCACAAATTTTTTAGTTCTTTATAGCTCTCTTGTTCATGTAGAAAGGCTAGCAGAAATAGAAAAACAATTAAATATGAGATATATATTACAGTCATTGACTACATTAAGACTGTCCCTTTACTTGAAGGAATGTGTGGAATTGTGATTTTTACCAATAGATACATACTTTACTTTACACTTGCAAATTGCAAAGTATCTTAATTCTGTAAGATGGCTCTGTTCTGAATAGTTGTTCACCCATTAACTTGGCATTTAAGAACCAGCTTGTTACAGATTTCAAACAAACAGCAAAGCTCCAATTCTTTTCTTGATTTCCCCCCACTCCCCTTGGTGTTCTTCTCTAGCCATAAGCCCAGCGGGTATATTCAGATAGCAGAACAACTTTTCTTCTGTTTTCAGTTTATCCTGTAGATGTTTCCAGGTGATGAAAGGAGACCTT
Organism: Chaetops frenatus; assembly: GCA_013400775.1. Classification (NCBI taxonomy): domain Eukaryota; kingdom Metazoa; phylum Chordata; class Aves; order Passeriformes; family Picathartidae; genus Chaetops; species Chaetops frenatus. The sequence goes on along the minus strand of VZTR01007158.1, from coordinate 80,697 downwards.
TTGAAAATTGCATGTTCCTTTCTTTTTTGTGAAGTGATGAAAAGCACACCACGACGCTGACAGAGACAGCTTTTGTCTCGTTGACATGTACGCATAATTTATACAGCCTTATAAATCTTGGCTTTATGGGACCATGTGTCTTATAAATGAGATGAAGGGTGTCCCTTTCAGAATGGATTTGTTAGTTCTGAGAGAGAGTGGTATTCTGTCCCTCTAACCTCTTGGCCACCCCTTGGTAAAATAGCATAGGTTTAGAGTTAATGGACTAATTACATGTACAGCAAACATCTTCATTTTCAAAATCAGTGCAAGCTGACACCTGTATTGTCATGTATTAAAAATAAGGTGGTGGTTCAGAGAAAAGAAATGAGGAGGAAAAGGTTGATAGGGTAACTTATACAGGAAAGCATAATATATTTAACAGAGCATACTTTGAAAGGTCTTGTCTGTGTTCATATCTGTTAGCATAGTTATAGATTATTATGGGTGTAGGAGATATGAGAAAATTATATCCCTTCTAAAATATTTAAGAACTTTTCAGAAATGTTTCCACTTCTTGATAATTTTTTAGGCTTTTATAAAAGGCAGCTTTGATCCCTAGTATTTTGGAACTATTCTTCCCAAAACTAGCTATAATATTTTAATTTTTATTTCAATGGGATCAATTTAAATCAATTTTATAAACATTCTTTGTGGAGACAAAATCTATCCAAATGGCAGTGTATTTTCCCCCCTGTATTTCTGTGGAAAACTGAATAACTGGGGTATCCAGTTGTTTTAGTATTTCACAGTCTTTTTTTCTTTTGTTCAGAATTATCTTTGACAAAAATGGGGGATCCCAGCATTGCATATTGAGGAGAGTGTCCCAGTTAATCAAGGATAAATGTCTTCAATTCAAAATGTATACATTTATTTTTTGTTAAAAGAGATTTAACACTAATATGTTAAATTTCCCTCTGAACACCTACGCATTAACATAGTAAAAGACCTTTCCCATACTCTTTACTAACTCATCAAAAAACTACTAGAGGTGAGCTACCCACAAAAAAGTAAACATAAGTGAATATATGATGCCCTATGTAAATAGAAAGTTAGAGAGAAACAAAAACATTAAACACAGGTTTTCTATTGAGAAAAAAATACTCCAAACCTAATTAAGTAGTCAAATTCTAATTATGTATTAAAGGTTAAGATTCATTGGAAAAAGACACCTTTGACTCCTTTTTCTCTATCACTTTTTAAAAATCAGTTTGCTACAATACTGCTTCAATCAGTTTTAATTGCTCACACTCAGCTAGAGAATATGTTCATTTGCTGTGATCTTTGTTTATATGCAGGAATAGTGCTGATTTAATTCATTTAGATTCTGCTGTAAATTGTCAGTGCTTCTTTCTATAACAATAAGAGATAATTTAATGTTTTCTCATAACCTCTTAATGCCAATTAGCTACTAATTTTTTTAATGCAATTCTATGTGTTTTGCATTAGATTAGGCTTTGATACTTTTTGTCACAGTTTTGATCCTTGGCCATACAAACCCAAAAGCTTTCATTTTTATAAGGTGTAACAAATTCTTTAAGAACTCTACCTCTTGACAGCATTGGTCCACCTAGTCCTATGGTCATCAGAAATGCATCCTGGGTCTGGAACACCAATAAGTAGGAAAGAAGTGATCAAGGAAAAAGATGTAAAGTTTTGTGTGCATAAAAAGTACAGTGCCTGAAAACATTCAGTGAGTATCAGGGGCATACCTGCTCTGGTATAGCAGTTACACAAGCTGGGGCAAAGCTGAGGAGGTTTTTATACTGTGATAAAATCTCATTCAGAACAAGAGCTCCCAGCAAGGTCAAAATTTCTGATGATATTAGCAGCCTAACGCCTCTTCAGCTTAATGTTTTATTACTGGGTATTGAAATATGGCTTCTAACTCCTCTAATTAGATGCAGGGCTGATCTATAAGTAAATGAGATTACAACGAGGCAGCTGTAAGGACTAATGTGGCACACAAGTGGCTGCCTGGGTCGGTCCTTCAAGCAGCTCCTCTGGGGCTGCTTGCACCTTGAGCCACCGGGACAGAAGTGCCCTTAGGGAAAGAGGTAAGGGAGTTCAAACCTCTCTGGCTTCCAGACGAGAGCATTCACTCTTGAATAGATAAGGTCTCTTCCTAATCTGCCCCCACTATCTCTAATTCATATCTCTCCTGTTACAGGTTTTTCACAAGGTACTCTCTGCTGCCTCCTAAGTTTTCCTTTTCTGCTTGCTCTTTCCAAACTGCTCCAGAGAGCGGTAAGATAACAGTAAAATGTAGGCATTGGTAAATTTTAGCAGTATCTGCTGAACAGCCTTCTAAACAGCTCCTGCAAAGTGGTTTCTAAGTACTTGAGATATTAAAAATTAGCGGAAAATCTACTATATAAAGCAGCCCTGCCAATATTGCCATCATCCATGCCAATATGTGAAACACTTTCTCCAAAATTATTTTTCAAGTAGGGTAGGAATTTATGGCTGTGTCATGAACTTTTTTATATGTGTCCAATTAGATATTTTAAATTTTGGATTTTCAGTCTAAGCACTTTTTTGGTGGTGGCTGGCAGATAAGAAAAAAAATCATTGTGATAGCAAATTGTGTTTACAGTTTCCTAGACTTTTAGTTACCCAGACTAGAATACCATAGTTCTGCATTCTGTCTTTTCTATATTTAATCTGACTGGAGATAGGCCTGAAACATTCTGGATGCTTTTATTACTACTAGTTTATTATTACAGAACTGATATGTATTGGCAAACACAGACTAATATAGAGATACATGAGTCTGTTGGTAAACACAAAATTGGGATGGGAGCTTGTTGTCATGCAAATGGATATAAAAATTAGATTTCTCCCACCAAGTAGTTTTGAATATATTTCATGGATACTTGAGAAGTCAAAGAAATAGTGACACATGAGAAAAAAACCTTTGTAGTGTCAGTCTGAAAAACATTATACATGAGTATAATAACTGGATATATTAAGGAGATGAAAACGTTAAAATGCACGGCCTGAAGGGCAGAGCAGAAGTAGAACTGCTATTTCAGAATAATCTATGATCATTTGTTCAGTAATAGCTGGATGTAACTGGAGTTACAGTTCAGCAGTTGTGGTCTTTAACACAGAAAACGGGCTTTTACAGCTTGTGGCATGCAAACAAATGAAAAGGTGTTGGAAATACTGTAAAACAAATGACAAAATCAGTCAATAAGCTGTATTAGGTTCCTTTGAGAAGGACTTTGGTAGGACTTAGCTGTAAGGCCATTTTGTCCCAGCACCCCATCAGGCTGGAGACAACTGCTAGCCACTGACCTTCTCAGAGGAGGTAAGATGAGCAGAACCACCAGTGGTCAGTGGGCCACAGAGAGTGTTGTGAAGGGTGGCTTATCCCAGACAGTCACTTAGAGGTCCCTAGTCATGTGAAAAAAATCCCAACCAAACAAAAAAACTGAGCTGTGAAAGGGTATTTATAGTGAGAAAATAAAATCATCCTAATGTGTGGAAGTCTACAATTTCAAGTCTATGTGCACCAGCACACCAGACTAAGCTAGAGAATCAAGTATGGAATTCTGGTTTATTCTGTTTTTTGGTTACTGCTTCATCATGAGTAATTACATTCTCATTATTGAGGTGACTTGAAGACGCTGAAGCAAAACACTACACCCTGATTTTTTTTTGGTATTCTAGAGCACTGTGATTCTGTCTTAGATTCGTCTTTAAAATATTGTTAATAAGCAATGCACATATATACTTTGTGAATATGTACGGAGACAATGTCTTTATCCTGAAATTCTTGGTCTGTTCCAACTAGAATTCGCAGTTCAACATATTCAAAAATTTGATGCCTTTAATGCAACCCTTAAAAACTCACTAGGTTCACAAATCAATGACTCTTTGAACTGAATGTTTGGAAATGGATGAACTTTAAAATAACTTTCTGTTCATAGCAAAGAGAAGTAGAACTTGGCTAAAAGTAAAATGCATACACTTTCAAAAGTACCTCAGCAAGTGTTGAATCACTCAGGCAGTGAACTTTACTTTGTCACTTCAGGCAATCTATATAACATCACTTCTTGCTAACTGCCACTGCATTAATTTTTTTTTAAATATAATTGCATTTTCTCTATTTTAAAACTTACTGAATTTTTTTTTGGCTGATTGTATTTGTTGGTGGTTTTTAGGGTTTTTTGTATGGTTGACACAGACAACCAGTTCAGATAAAAGGACAATGGTAGAGTCAATGACATTTCAAAAAGAGTTTAAGGGTAGGAAGGCAATTTCAACCAAGAAAGTTAATCACTGAAAATCTAAGACTTCTGGAAATCACCACCATTTCAGTTATAGAGGTGCAACATTGTCATTGTTATAGGGAAGTGTCCAGCTTGAGTGGAGCTATGGTTGCTCTCAGCCTCCTTTCAATGAGCTGTCCTTGCTCAGTAAGGCACCTATGGCAAACATTCAAGGGCTGGTTGCTGAAGAGAGATCAATTTAAGCACTTGCTTAACACCTGTCCTGTATGAGGACATTCAGTCCGGGTCTGCATTTACTGATCTGGCTTCCTTTGCAAGGTTTTGGCCAGTCCTAATTCCCTCCAGTGGCGAAGTTAAGGAGGCATTGTAAGAACTTGTCAAAATCAAATAGGTGACACAGGTTCTTGGGGAAGACCTGTGCTAAGGTCTGTGCACCTTTCAGGTGGTCAGTCTCCTGGTAAGTAATGCTTTCAAGTAAGGGAATAGGGTTCTGTGAAGAGAAACAGGGACGGAGCAACCTATATTGGAAAAGTTGTACCACAGATTGCAAGAGCCTTACCCCCTTTCTGAGGAACGAGGGGACTGTTCCGTGTATTTGTTATCCACAGTCAATGAGACCAAGCAAATAAATACTAATGCTTTAGTGGGACCACCTGTCACCAAAACACCAGAAACTACCTGCATTTTAGATAGCCACCTGAACAAAACTAAATACTTTAAAAGCAAACCACACATGAATATGAGTTGCTCATGGTAGGAGGCATGGACAACTACTTTCCATAAAACAGGGCATTGATAAAGACACATAATGTAAGAAAACTAGTTGAGAATTGCCATTCCTATTCCCCCTTCACTTTTTATGTTCTTTCCCACTTACTAAGCCAGTAAAAGACATTTGGGGAGAGGAAGAGAAGCGTAATAAGAGATGTTTTGAATAAAAAAGATAAAGAAATTTATGAAAGCAGATAACTAAACCATACGTAGGCAATTTTTCCTTTTGTCAAAAGCAGAGGGAAATAAATAAGTAAATAATAAAAAAGAAGTTTAGAGAATTTGATGACTACTAAAGAATGAGGGGATGTTGTACTTTCTTCGTGTACTGAACTTCCTGTGCTATAAAGGAGCAGCAGTGGGTGCTGATGTCTACACTAGGTTTTACTGAGTATTCAGAGTAATATAATATTTTTTCTGTCTCAGTTTCTCTTTCTTATTATAGCCCTTTTTTTCCTCTGCTAGAATTTCTTCCTCCATGTTTTTTAGTATTACTGAGTGTGTGTTCTTGGACTCGTTTGGTTTTGTTCATGTGACAAAAAAAGAAGCTATTGTGCTTGCCAGTTGTGCCCTCTGGCAGTGCTGGCAAGGAAATGCCTGGCTGAAACTCAATTATGAAAAGAAAACCAGAGTGGCACAAAATTTTTCTGCTACACGTATTTAAGAGCAACTGTTTAGCTAAGGATGATAGTACAAAATATTTCACTGAAGCCTTTAACAAAAAAAGAATTCTAAGAACTTAGGGATACAGACTGAGCCGAGATGGAAAGAAAAAGTCTTAAATATCCAAGAGTCATTTAAGTGATGCAATTTGAAAGAAAGGTAGTTCTTTTACTAAACAATGAAAAGAATTTCAATATAATGGCTCCTTTTTTAGTACAAGATCAGGATTAACTGATCAAAGGGATACAATTGAGCAAAACCTGTTCAAACTCTATTTCTTTATTGCTTTTCTGCTTTTTTCTACATTGTATATTTTTCTTCCTTCCCTAATCTATCTATCCATAATTATTTTCATATTTTCTTTTACTGTTATCCTTCCTCTGTTTTCCTCATTTTGTGTCCCTAACTCTCATCTTCCTTCCAGACCCCATTCTTCTAATCACACACTTGCTTTCCTTCCATTTGCTGTAACTGGTTCCAATGTGCCAAGACCACAGAAAGTACAGTAATAGCAGCTTATGTCATCTCCAGTAAGTCAGCTTCAGGTCTTAAAAGGAGAGGTAAACCCAAATCTGCAACTTTGTGTCAATTTTGGGCATGTGGCTAGGCAGAGATTTGTTCTTCTTTCGGTGTTCATTTTTTAAGTTCGAGTGTTATCATTCAAAGATAAGCAGTGTTATATGTCAAGTAGGAGGGGAGCTTAAAGAATGCTCAGGAAGAGCCAACTTTTGGAGTTTTTATTTTGAACTTAAGTCAGTTTTGACTTTTTGTTTTCAAATTTACAACCGAAAAGTGTTCAAACCCAAAAATGAGTTTAAATCAAATTAATGCTGACTGAAAGATAGTTACTTAAATTTCAACAAATTTTCTTCTAAACAATAAATTGATCAGATGTAATTTATTACAATTTGAAACATAAATAAATACAGTAGTTGTAGCAACTCTAAAAGTTACGATTTTTTTCTTACGCAAAAATACATAAATTAATTTGCTTTTACTACCAGTTTGGATCTTATAAGGGTAGGATTGTGTTACCCTTTACTATCATTCAAACTATACAACTGGTGTTAACTCAGGGATCTGAATGCTTTTCTGAGGCAGGGGTAGAAAAAAAAGAAAAAGATGCTGTTAAAATCGGGAAGTATTTTCCTGCAGAAAGTTAGAGATGCTCACAGAGCCTGTGAGTGGGATTGAGATGGGTAGCTTTGACATCTACAGACTACAAATGTATCTGGCTAAAGACTTCAGGCCTGAAAAGGAATTTCTGCATGTGCATGCATAAGTGGTTCAGCACATTACAATGTCAATAGAGGTCTTCTTAAACAGGTGATAATGGGCAATTTTAAGAGGAGCTAGATGTTCTAGCATGGTAAATATGTAATATAGAAAAAAACAGGACTATTTGCTGTAGAGAAAGCTTTGTTTCAAGTACCATGTTCAAGAGAAAATCTAAGCCTTGAAATTATAAATGATGCATACAATAATTCAAAGAATGTCAAGAAAATCCATGGTTTTTACTTAAGAGTTCTAAAAAAGTACATTTGCAAGACTGAAATAGTAATTAAAGGCTGAAAAAATTATATAAAGTGTCATTTTGGCAAAGTAAATATTTTATATTAAATATATAACAAAGCAAAAAACCTCTGCAATCTTTCAAATCAGCTCTGGGAACAGTGAAAATTTTAGTAAGTGATAAATAAGATGCATCTTTGTTGACTCGAAGAGGAAGAGGAACAAGGAGTGGGAAGGAAGAGGAGACAAATTATGGGGTGCCGAAAAGCACCCATCAGTACCATGACCCTTAACACCTTTGTAAATATGTTTTTGTTACCTTCATGTTCCTCGCAAGCAGCCCCCAGCTTGCTGTGCTGTGCCGGTAGCACTGTACTTTCATCTCTGTGGGCCCGGAGCAACAACATCACAGAATTTATATCTGCATCCTTGTCCCTCAGGTCTGCTAATCTTCCTCAACAGGGCTGTAAATAGCACCACTCAGATTCCCTTTCAAATAATAAAAACTCAGTGAAAAAGAGAGAGGGAAGATCTGCAAATAACTCCTCCCAAGGCCATGACCTCCGCCATCTATCGCAACCAGAGCAGGTAGATAAGGAGGTTTGATATGAAAGCAGCCATTCTGAGTGACTACATGTTAAATCAACCTGTAGATGAAGCTTTGACAGGTGCTGATATGAAGGGCTGGCAGAGGCCACGTGAGAACTGTGTGCTACTTAGCCATTATTTTCCTGCTTCCCCAGGGTATTTGGTTAAAGCAGAAAAGATGAAAATCTTCCATCTCTATAAGTTCTTTGCTCCTCTCTCACTAAGAACTGTGCAGCTCTTCTGAAGCATTATAGTGTTCTGAAGCCATATTTCACTCCAAACAATCCTTTGCTTGAGAAAAAAAGGCACAGGGACATACAGCTAACATCTCAAGAGCTATGTTTTAATCAATTATAATTCCAGTTACTGCTTTGGGCTTGCATCCAAGTGTAAATTGCTAACGTTTTATGCAGTTTGCTTATTAACAGATGTTACATCTAATAAATCAAAGGTAAAATTATTAAATTCATAGGAGCATTTCTTTGATGTACAATTCAAAATTTTCTATGCTTTTTTTTAATGCTATATTGAACCAACATGACCTTTACTACAGTCAGCATCCCATTATAGAAATGAGCAAACATGGGCAGGAATAAAGAAAATTCCTTATCATTAAACCCTGCCACCCAGAAAAAATGTCAGGCTTTACATCTGTTTTGCTCAGTTGAAGAGATCATACCCTTGAATCTGATATATTATGTCTTTGTAGAAAACTTTTACAAAAAAGGTGATGGATAGATTAAAAAAAATATAAAACATACATCAAAGAGTAATCTTAAAGTCTAAATCTGCAGTAGTAGCCCAAATGGAATATGCAAATAGACTTTTAAGCTTCCAGCATGACTGCTTCCAGGACTAATTTGAATTCAGCGCTTTAGAGTCAGAATATGTGAAGCAGAGTAAAATGTCAAATTTTAGGGCTGAATACTTTTTCTGAATTCTAGCAAAGCAAGTAAGAGTATTAAACTTCAAATTTTTGTGTCACAACGTTATTATGTACATTCATAAAATCATACCCTGTCCATGTGCTTGCTCAATTTGGGATTTATATCAGGAGTGCTCTTTTAAAGTGAATATCCCAGTCATTCCCAATTACTGTACTTAGTGTGATGAAGCAGTATCAGAAATTGCTGACTGGATTCTTTTTGAACTAACTGTGAATTAAAGATGAGTACAATAGATGCAGTCCAACAGTTAAGGGACATTCAATCCACAGAAGGTGATTATCAACTGGTCTGAGTAAACACATCTGAAACACACACAGTGTGGATGTTGCATTCTTGGTACCAACAGGTTTCCTCTACAAGTCTCCTGTGAGGTTGCACTGCTTGCTTATGCAGACATAACTTCAGTCTTCTGAGCTAGAATTTGGTCTTTTTGTAGCCAGCCTGGTTGTTGGGATTTAAGGATAGAAGTGGGCATGTACCATGGCAGTTGAAGAGTGAGTCTCAAAGAAAATTAGAAACTAACAAGGATCCCAAGCACATTATAGAATGAGATAAGAAAATCCCAGCCAGGATATATACATATATTATATATATATATATATGTATTTTTTTACACAATACTCATTTTGTGATTGGTCTGTCTTGAACAACCTCCAAAGATTTTACAGGTTGTAAAGTTTGAGCTAATGGCACATGTATGCATATGTGCACATAGACGTAGATTGCATGGCTTCAATGTCACTGTACTTTGAGCGTTTTTAGGAAAGGAATGAGAATATGTCTTGAATTCTTTAATTTAAAAGATAAGTGAATGCTATCTTTAGCACTTTTATGTGACCTTTTTTAGAATATGTAAACATATGCTCCCGTGAATTTACATCTGTCAATTATCTTTTAATAAATACAAGATTTACATGTAAAGTATAAAACAGAGGAAACTGCTATAGTGCATAGCTAAATCTTCCAAATAAGTCACTCAGACCAACGTACAAAGTTTGGTTCTTAGCTGAATTAGATACACTATTTATGTCTATCTTCTTTCTTCTTTTGTGGCTTTTTCTTCTGTGTTCAATTAAAACTTCATCTTTGAAGACATTATTGCTGGAATTAATTACTTTGCCATACACCAGAGCAGTGGCATCCTGAATTTGTTACATCAAAGGATATTGGCTGAGAAGACAAATAATGAAATGACCCCTAACACAGGTAAATGTTACTCCTGGGATCAAAGGGATCCCCTAGGAATATACCGTGTGCCGCTCCATTCAGCCAGTCATGGAAAACGTCGTTTGGTTGCAAGGGCTGTCGTGAGGTAGCTTTTGTCAGTCCTTCAAAGTAAGGGGTTCCCAAACAGGATCTTCCTGTTTGTTTTCCTTGTTTGCCCATTGTTCAGAAAATACCAAGATGAATGTAAGTCTTGGTCAAATATCAATTCATATGACATGGGTACTTTAGTACTTGGGGGCCAGACTTCTGAGCCACTTCCAGTGAAAGAGAAGACAGTAGTCTTTTATGGAAATGAGTGGACATGGCTTATTAAGAATTTTCTGGTGCAAAAGATACTACCTGTAAATCTTAAACCAAGACCATTATTTTTAGTCCTATAAGTTCTATACTGCTGCAATTATAATCTGGTATGATTAATTCTTTATGTAATTTCATGTAGAATAGTAGTTCACACAACTTTTTTATTTTTCTTTCTTAGTGGGGTTTTTTTTTTTTTTATTACCTCATTACCTCATTCTTGTTATCTCTAAGCTCACGGCTTAGATCCACACTTTTGGTGAGGTACTTTCTGTTGCTTTCTAAAAATAATTTCTAAATTAATGGTACTCTTTCTTTACTGCTCCTTACTGTTAATAACCCACTAAAACTTAATAAGGAGGGCAACAGTCAGAAGGAACTAGACTTATCAGTCAATGCAGAAATAGTACACTTTATGAGTACGACTAAAGAGCAGTAACCACTAAATCACAGAACAAGAAAATAATTTCTTCACCTCTATGGTATCTCTTGGAAAGGATTGCTTGCCCTATGGGGAAGTCACTCTTATGGGAATTTTTAATAAAATATTAGTTTACTTCATCTCTGAGGATGTGGCCATTAAGTTGAACAAGTCCCTTCCAAAATTACAGGTCCTCTTCCCAACTTGTGCCATGAGCAGCAATAGGCTAGTAAGTCTAAGTTGTTCCTTAACTGGATTCAACTGTAAAAATTTTCTGACTTCAACAAAATCAGATTTACATTATATGAAAGACTTGCCTAATGCCAGGATCTTTACTTGGGTCCACTACAACTGGAAAACTTTGCCATGTGTCAGAAGTAATGATTTTAATATGGTAGGAGATGGAGGGTACTCAGGAAGGGCAGAAATTGCCTGCAGGGAAGTTTACAGCTTCAGTGTGGTAGGTGACGTATTATGCCCTCTTACAGAACAAAACAAAGCATATTTAGAACAATATCTTGGAATGGTGCATTGTAACAGAAGACAGTGCAGAATTTTAATCTGGTAAAGTACAACTGCATGTTTGTAGTAAAACATCTGCCTCTTTATAGTTTATGCATAGCTGTTTCCTGTTTCTTAATGTTAGACAAATAATTAGGTGAGGATTCTATGATACATTCAATGTTCCGATGTTTATACCTACAAATCATTAAAATTAGGTTTGTTGTGACTGGGAAATAATGTAAGAATGATTTTATCTCCATAGTTGGGATTTGCCAACGTGTCTGTGAAAGACTCATCTTTGCCTGAATAAGCAGGCTAAGTTGATTTGTTATGAAAAGTTTTTAAAGTCGTACAACTCCTATGTGGACTTTCTTATTTCAAAATAGTTTCTGCACAATTCATCTTAAATGGGTTTGCAATCAGATTCTTAACTAAGAAAGTATATGATTATCTGTTCAGAAGATCTCCTCATGTGGAGAGAAATTTATTTGTAGTATTTAATCCTAGATTTTTTCTTAAGAGAGTCTCCAAGATGAAGTTGAAAATCATCTCCACCTAATGGCGGCTTCTGTTTGCAATAACAGTTTAGTAATAAGAAGAGCCAAGTATTTTTTTCACACTTATAACTCTTTTCACTGTATGCATGTCCTATTGTACTCTCCCCTTTCAAAGTGTGATTTTACATCTTTTTAAAGCCATGACTCACTTAGCATGTAAAATAGGAACACAGGCCACGAAAAACATGGATTGAGAATGTACACATAGATTTTAAAATTATTTTTAATACTGAAATTTAATTAGTACACAGGATATTTTTCTAATACATTTGCTATGTTGGTCCTGTACATCTTTTATTAGTTATAAGAAAGCTCACTTTAGNCTGCCCGGTTATGAACAAACCCATGACATATGCAAAAACTTGGACCATAATTTCCAAGAAGGACTGAACATTCATGCTTCCAAGCCACTATTCTGAGTTAGGCACCCTCTTATCTTTGTGTCAACACTGAAGTTTTTTTTCCCTGATGCATTCCCCTAAAAACATGAGTTGTTTTGAATGAGAACATTGGATGAGAAACAGTGGTTTCTTTTTAATCCAAAAAAGCAATTTGTAGATTAAATGTCATCAAAACAGTAATTAAAAAAAAAATTATACCCCAAAGAAACTAGGTTAACAAAGACATGCACTTTACTTTTGCTCTTAAATAAAAAGTATTAGAATATGGATGTGTTTGATTCATTTCATCCTAGAATCACTTGTAAACAGCTCACGACAAATGCCTATTAGAGCACTTTCTCTTAGAAAGTTTTGTTTACATAGAGATCTCCCATTAAATATGTTTATATGACACCTTTATGAAGACAAAAACAATTATTTCCTTTATTATGTTTTATGTCTGTACTTACTGAAGTAGTATTGGGTTGAAGGAAATTATTAAAAGGGTGGGCCTTAAAAGCATAATTCATCTGGTCTCTGGGTGTTTTATTCACTATGTTATTTATGTTCTCTGAATACATATTTGCAAAAATAATTTGGTGTTTACACAAGGCAGATGGTATTTGCAGCAATCGCTATTTCAATAATTTTTAAATTTTTCTGCTTTTTAGACTTCATATATTATTTTTTCACTGGTTCAACCATGTTTTCAATACCAGTAACATTTAATGGTCAAGAAAGTTAAAAACAAACAAAGGAAATAATGAAGACAAACATGAACTTGTCTTAATAATAGTGTGTGCACTAGTAGAGACAGTTTCACGGATTTTTGTTACCAAGACATTTAACACAGTGTGAAGCACATTTTTTTTTTTGTTTTGTTTTGTTTTAATTGAGAAAACTTGGCTAGAATATAGTGGTTTATTATTTAAACTGCTATTTAGGCTATGGAAAAACTATTATAATACAAAGCTCTATGGGCTACTTCCCTTGAAAGGCAATGACTCCCAGTGAGGTCCTGCACATTCCACAGACATTCCATGTGCAAGAGCAAAGTGGACTCTTACTCCTGGATGGTGGTTTTCTTCCAGTTCAGACTTAAAGGGGCACTTTTAGCTGCTGAGATGTCTTTGCTTAATAAAAAAAGAGGGAAATAACGTATTTTACCATTGGAGGCTTTGACAAGGGCTATGCTGGACAAGGATTCCTGGGGTTGTCTACTATTACCAAAAAGCAATTGTAACTTAGATACCAGTTGTGAATTGATTTGTTTTGAGAAAATAATTTTTGTGCTAAAAATGTATACACCTCAGACCTTAGCTGACCAATAATGTCATAACAAGATGCACTATTCTTCCAGAAAATGGCTCTAGCATTTATTTGGTCATGGATTAATATGCAGATTAGTGGTTAATATCAGAAGAAGGCACTCTTAGCTTTCCTGAAGAACACTGACAATCTGAAAGCAAAGCATCATGATTAGGCTGCTCAGTTACTGCCATCTGAGGCTTTATGATACAACACAGTCAATTTTGTGATACTTTTATTCATGTCATTGTGGTGAGGAAAAAATTACTTCTTTCCTGTGCATATTACACCTTGTAGCCCAGCCCAGAGCTCTTCCAGTTATCTCCTAGTATGTAACCAAGGGAGATGGCTAACAATTAGTCTGTGAGTTACTTTGTCCTTCCCTTTGCTTCTTTTTGCTTGTGGACAGAAGCAGCAGTGTGGGTGTAGCACTGGTTGAGCTCTAAGGGAATTAATAGGATCCAAAAACTCAATAGCTGCAGAAGTGCTTTGTCCATAAGGCAAGAAGGATCAGTCCCAACTTCTGCCTTAGAAGTTCAGCAGATCTTCTGGACTTCAGGGAGGAAGAGGTATTGCTTCATTAGTTACATCTGCTCTGTGAAGAAACTGAAGACTTCAGTAGCAAGGCTGAATGAGGCACTCTGCAAAAGCAGCAAAACAACCTGATTTTTGTAAAGCACACTATTTCTAAATTTCTGAAATCAAAGGCAATACTTGGCTATAGATGTCATCGTACCGGAGAAATAAAAAAACCACACATTTACCTGGTACTTTTCAGTCAGCCTCAGCAGCTTATCGATGTTAATGCAAACTAAATAACTGTTATAATAATATTGTTCTATTGTAAAAAATTATCTTCCAATTCTGATATTCTGTTGACTGAATGGATAGGAAAGTAAATACGTTGCTGTTAAATATTCTTTATACATGACTGAAAAGAGGCGAAGAAAAAAACTCCAAACTTCTGAATGTAAAGTTTCTCCTTTGGGAATTTAGAGCAGATGTGCTCTGTAAAATAAGCCATGGTACTTTTATGAAGGCCATGAAGTGGGGCTGTAAAAAGGTGCTGAAGCAGCTTCATGGGTCGTGGTTCATTAACTCTAATTGTCACATCTGGATTCCATCTGATGGATTACCAGGTCCTTCTTTTCTCACATCTGTTTTCTCACTGTCTTCAGGTGACCAGCTTCCAGGGGTACCTCTTTCAGAAGTGTTTCCAACAGTGGACTTGGGTAATATTCTAAACCACTTCAGTCATATTTGAACGCTTCTTTTTCTTGTTGGATTTGCCCCTTTTCTTGTATTCTTCCTGTGTGTGGGTTTCCTCTAGAGAGAATAAAGCCATCATTAATGAAAAGCATTTTAGATCTTGAGGGATTATGTTACAGGGAGGTTTTCCTAATTGGCAGGACTTAATTTTGAAGGTCACAAAGTTTTTATGCACATTAAAAATGGAAAATGTAAAAAGTCTTATCAAGCACCAGGACCTTCTGATTTCAGGCTTGCTCTAAGGGAGTGAAGAAGCAATGTTTTACATACCGCCCACGTAAGACAACCACATAATTTATAGTATGGGGCCATCTGTGTGTCTCCCAAATTCTTGGTTTTTTATTAGAATTAGCTCTGAGCCAAAAGCAGAACATTAACTCTAAAGGAGAGGAAAAGATGTGAAGTAAGTAAAGAATGTTCCTCCCTTTATTTCAGGCTATTTGTGGCTGAAGGTTGTGTCATGATGATTTGGAAGAGGAAGGAAAATCAGTTAATTGAATTAATGGTAATTAATTAACTTAAGTAATTAGTGCTTTCAGACCAATGTCAAATAGCATTCCTCTTTTTAGCAGTGAATATATTTAATATGTACATAGAACTATCTGTTTTCCCCACTCAAAACAGTAAAAAATTTCAGAACTTGGAATTTTTTTGGCAAGTCTAATTCCAAAGCATAACCAAAACCTCATGTTTTGGTAACAGAAGAAATAATCTTTCATTACTATGGGAGATTACAATTTGATTGATTTTCAGTGTGGTTTAAGAACTTTTCTTTAAAATAAGTAAATTAATAATGAGTGGTTTTAAGCAATAATTTCATTGGCATGATTGGCAGAAGGGAATTTTCTGAAATCAAGATAAAGAATATCTGTAAATCTGAACATATTTTCTGAGTTTACAAAATCAAAATCTAACAAAGTTGAACTATAAGGTTGTACTTTCTTGGCTGTTAATGTTGTCTTAAGTATTCAAACCATATTTAGTTTTATATCCCTGATACACTGTGCCAAAAAAAAAATCAATAGACTCTAAGCATGCGAAACAGTTGCAACACTTCATATATTACTGGTTTTAAATGTATTGAATTGTTTATACATGTAGCTAAAGTTTTGAAAAAAATTCTTACAAATCCATTTTACAATTAATAGCACACCAATAACTTTCTAGAACTTGCCAATATTAAATATCTGTAAGTGTATTTATTTTTTCAATTATTTGTTCATATATCTTTGATTTTTGTTAATGATTTTTTTTCCTCAGAATGTCACCATCATAGGGCATATCTGTACAAATTGTCTGATACTTATTTCTCAAAATCCTGTCAGCATTTATGTTTCTTTAAATGTATTTCCTGTATTTTAAAATAGGAAGAAATGTCACAGATAAACTGAGTAGCCAAGTTCCCACTTCTGTTAACTTGATAAAAGTTCACTTTAGTTATTGATAAATGCACTTCCATATAGCTGTGTATGCAATTTATCAGTGTTACCACAGTATTATTCTTTTTGGAGGTTTATTACCTGAGCAGTGTTATAATGCTTTTAGTTACATCCTAAGAGAAATACAATATGTATAACAAAAAAAAGCCAGCCTCTCTTACCTCTGTTTCAGTGTGTCTTGTGACTTTTATTAAAAGAACCTTCCTATTTTAGATAACAGTCTGGTTCCACCCTGTAGTATAAAGTCACTACTTCATTCTGTGCTCTATTTACTTATTTAATGATTTTACAGCCTCCACTTTTTCATTATTTATTCAAAGTTGGGATCAAACTAATCCTGGTTTAGCCATGGCATGCTAAGCTCATTAATTTTTAAGTCTGTAGTTTTCTCCATAGTGCCCGTGTGCCAGAGGGCATTAAAGAGAAATTAAAGCTGGTGGCTTATTGAACAGCATCTCTGGTCTTTAGTCTCACCATACCTTTGTATTTTTATAGACTGAAAATTGATTTTTTTTTTCTCCTGCATTTTATCTATAGGTAAGGAGCTCACTGACTGTTTTCACACTGCAGTATTTAAACTTCAGCCTGTTGTGGGCCTTTTGAATTTTCTTTAATAATAGAAGGAAATGGAAGGTGCTTAAATGTACACATAAACCATTTCTATGTAGAGCTCTCACTTCTTCAATCACCAGTGTTTACTTATTTCTTTGTTTTTCACTTTCCTTTTGGGAAGTGTTACTACTTTGCTTCACTTTACTGTGCCATATGCATCCTAGTCTGTGTTTTCAGATGTTTGACCTTTATTAGCTGTATAAAAAAGAATATAGTTTCTGCTTTGATAGTGTTCAAATCCTGAAATTTATCATTAGGGAGTTACTCCATTTCCAGCTCTTTTCTTTTGGACCACCTCTAGTGGTTTTAAAATTGTAGCCTTAGCATAAGCTTAACATATTTTGATATCTGATCTATACAAGCTGCCATCAAAGAAAACAAGGCCAACATACATATTTGACTTGCTACATAAATTTGCAGATAGGAAAAGTTTTTTATTTCCTGAGAAGACTACTGATGCCTTTAGATGTGAAGTCTAGTTTGAATTTTTCATATTTTTCTTTTTCTTTTTCTCCATCTGCTCCTCCATACTTTTTCCGTAACTGACTGGTCCTGAAGTCCTTAGGCATCTGTGTTCTTACCTTTAAAATATGCACTTTTGTTTTTGCAGCCTTACAAAGCACAGTTATTCAATACTTAAAATATTTGTCTAACCTGTTCTTTAATTATCTTCTCCTATATTTGAACTGTTACTAGATGGAGGTCTCTGCTCTGGCCTTGGTAACATACCTTTTTAGAATTGTTCTCTCTGTTTGGTGTCATGAGCCTCATTTGTCTCATTTAGGCTATGGCCTGAATCAAACACAGTCAACAACATGTGAGCAAAACAAGTTCTAGATGAGCCATCATACAGGTAGAAGGGGAGTGCTTGGGATTACCTAATCACTACTAACTTCTAAGGCCTTTGTTATTCATTGTCTCACAATGTTTCCATTTTTTATAAATATTTTTTATATGAAGAGGTCACTGAAACACAGCTATGCTTTTACCTTAAGTTTGCCTGATTTGGCCTTTTTCTTTTAATTCTTTTAGTTTTAGTTTGTCTTTCTCCTTCACCTGTTAGGTAATTTTCCATTGAAATCACGATAAAGATCTCTTAATGTTGTTGTTGGTTTGGGTTTTTTTAGAGCTCTGTCAGATTCCCTCAGATTGAAAAGTTTTCTTGAGGTTCTGAAGTCAGGAGCATCCTTTTACATGGAACAGAGAGTACAGAAATCTTTAACTTAGAGGTTAGTAGATTCATCCCTGTATTTCAGTGAAAGTTGCATGAAATTCAACCATAATGAGGAATATATTGCTTTATATTTTAAAATATTTTCATATGTTAAAAACACGTTTTATAAGCAATTTTTTCTACTTAACCTTATGTATCAGTCTGAGTAGTGAAATTATCTAGAGAGAAGGAGATTTTTTTTTAAGCAATGCAACAAAGCTTATGTTTGTTATAAACCAGTTTGAGGACAGACCCATTGCTTTTTTGCAGAAATCTGGCCCCACCCTCTCTTCTCATTCCATCAGCCACAAACAAAATGTATATCCAATTCAAGGCTGTATAGTAAAGAATACATGAAAGTAAAGAAAACAAACTTTATTTTGAGGTATGTTTGGAAGATTGCAGCCAGGTCAGGCAAACGCCTGCCTAAGGTCACTTATCCCTGTTTCTACAGTTGCCTCTTTGCTTCACAGGTGCAGTTAAGCACCTGCCTGAGAGAGCTGTGTGGGGTCAGAGGCAAAAAGAGAGCTCAGGGGAACAGAAAGGCATGGGAGCCATGCAGAACCATGAGCTAACTTCAAATTTCACTCACATTTCTAATGTTTCTAGCTACAAGATGAGTCTGAGTGCATGCTCACACATGTGGCTTTGCCATATTTTAATTATGTTCTAGGGCACAAAGCCAGGAGAGACCTCCAAGACTGGTGAGTCCTTTCTTTCTATATTCTTTTAGATATGTGTTCTCCCACACACAGAGAATTGTTGTAAAACACAGTCCTCAAAAAGTGTTTTCTAGACACCATTCACAAAGAGGGGGTGCAAGAGTATCATATTTTTAAGGAGAAAATAGAATTAGGGGACAAAGAATGGGAGCTGGTGGAGTAATCTTATTCATTGCCTTCTTTGAACACAAACTGTTATTTTTTTAATCTGGGAAAGACTGCTTAACCTCTCTGGCACTTACTTTGTTATAGATATATTTGTATATATATATATTTATAAGCAACTTTTACCTCGCAGAGAAAGAAAAACTGTTGTATACTTCTGAGTTTACTAAGAATGTCATCCAATCCACAAGTGTTACCCAGCATTTCAAAAGCAATCCTGTGACAGCAATAAGGATTGAATTTAGTCCTAAAATAATATATATGCGAGTTCCTTAGGGATTCCTGGGAAAGTCTTAGTGTTCACTCTAACTCCTACATTATTCGTTTGAAAACACAGGGCTGCTTTTTTCTTTCTTTTTTATCCTCCCCTGTAGGGCTTTTCAAAGGTGACTTATTTTCCCTGAGTTTTGCCACTGAAGGGAGTTCCTGAACTTTA
This sequence comes from Chaetops frenatus, assembly GCA_013400775.1. Lineage (NCBI taxonomy): Eukaryota > Metazoa > Chordata > Aves > Passeriformes > Picathartidae > Chaetops > Chaetops frenatus. Next base: position 61,389 of record VZTR01007158.1, on the reverse strand, counting down.
AACTTTGTATGTTGGGAGGCAAAGGAGTGACAGGAAAACACCCTGGTAATGTTTTTATATGTGGGAAGACTTGCTGTAGGCCTATTAGGTTTCTTAAAAAGTTTTCTAAAGAAAACCCCCAAAAAACAAACCAACAAAAAACAAGACTATCTTGCTCATAAGGATCTAAACCCCTTGAATGGGGTACCTGATGTTGATACTACTGTCTTTGAATACCTCTGTTTCATTCTGATCAGCACACGGCATCTCATGGTCCGCTCATCATGCCTTTTTTGAGTTGAAATCATGAATTCAATCTGCATCTGATGGAGCAGTAGCAGATGATGTTTATGAATGGAAGCATCTCCCTGGCCCTTACACTGAGTGAATGGGAGGTAGGGAGGAAAAGCACTTGTTGCTACAGAGTTTTCTTCCTGCCAGCCAAATTATAGAATTTTCACTTTCATCCACCTCTTCCTCTTCTGGTCTTTACACCATCAAGTACTTTCACACTCCTAGCAATTAAAATTGTTTATAAATTACCTTCAGACAAAGGAGTGGCTATAATTATTTCAGATTAAATATAATATTTTATTTTATTAGTCAGGAATTACCTGTAAGTTTTCATCTCTAAGACCATGCCTGTGTTGCCATTGAGATGGTTGTGCTTCAGCATTTCCTGTCGTTCCATCAGCCAAAGTGCTACTGTCACTAAATCCCTACACTGTGGGTGGCCCCATACAGATGTTTTTATCAAACAGAGTAAAAGGCCCTACACTCTCATTATGCAGTGATAGTCTGGTTTTAGTAGTACATCTGAAAATTCTGCTACAAGCTATATTCTTTCCCCCAAACCTCCATGACTCTTAAGAGAAATTTATATATAGTACAGAGAGGAATATGAAATATAAAAATCCTTCCACATGATTTAAATCTCTACCATTTTTAAAAAGTTCATTTTAAATCATCAAATTTGGAACAGAATTATAACATCATTTCCTACTTTCAGTGTCTTCAAAGAGTTAAACATGGTTTGGGTTCCTTAAACTTTGAGAATGTCCTCTTCTTTCACTGATCTTCTATTAGGTGTAACACTGATCTTAAGTACAGGTTTGCTATTTTGGCTTTAGGGCTAAAAGTTGTTTTTTTGAACATGAACCACATACTGTTTTATTACTGTTTGTAAAAGGGACATTCAGATCAACACAAGCTGTCTCTCAACTTGAGAAATTGTAAAATGCATCCCAGGCTTTTTAAAAACTACTTCAAGGGGAAATTGATAAGGAATCTTTAAATTATAAAGCAAGAAATGAGGAAAATATGGAATGTATCTCCATCCTTATATATGTATCTGAGGATGTCATAGCCACTTCCTTGGTGCTCTGACAATACTCTTAGGTGACACAGGCTGTAACTGTGGTCAGATATGAATATGGTTCTGAATGGATTGTGGTTCTGAAGCTCAAGTGAGTCTTTCCCACTGTAAACCTCATTTCCAAGTACTGCAAGCAGTAAAAGGGGCATATGGCACATACTGAGTGGTCTTACATGTTCAGGTGATTTTATTCAATTTAAAAACCATTATTAAAATATCTGTGGTGAAACCCAAGTAATACTTCTGAAGTCCATAATGCAGTGTAAAAAGCAGCAGAGTTTAAATCTGTTATTGAAAAATGTGTTGTTTTTTTTTTACTGCATTAACAAGCATGATGGTAAGGAACTCACATTTATGGTTGATTTTAAAACAACAAATGTAAATTCCAAATTATCTTTCATCAAATTAACTGAAATTTTACTGTAATATCACTTAAGTAGGTAGGATACTTCTGAATAATTTGTAACACCAGTAAATTTTGGACCTATTATTAGAGAGATACACAAAGTATTTTGAACAGTTTTCACACAGGGCAAGATCAAACACTAATGATGGAACATAGGTGTTAAAAGAAAGTGCTGATTGTAGTGAAGCCTGAAAAATACTAATTACATTACTCTAAGCAGTGACATAATCTTTAATAAGATGTGAAAGCAGCCTGAGAACAGTTAGGCAGCAGAGAAAAAAGTCATTAAGTGACTGTGTAGTCTCAGTCTTTAACATTATTAGTTCTGCCAACCCATGAAGAGAGCAAAAAGCCTCAGACTAAGGAGCCTAAACCTGACTGTTTTGCTGGATGTAGAATGCATCAGGCAGGTGAATTGTGCTGTTGCCCCTTCTCATGGAATGAAACTGATACTAAACTATCAAATCAATGCAGGTCACTAAGGATTGTCCCTAAGATGGTGAAAAGTGTCTTTTTGTGACTAAGGAAAGTGTCCTAGGGTGACTTTATGGTGCTTGTAAATGTTAAACATTATTTCTCCTGGTTTCCTCCTGCAGATCTTATACCTGCTATGTCCTTTAGTTTTCCCTTATAACAACAGGTGCATAGCCATGGCTCTTTATTCCTGAAATTGTACTTTGTAGGTAATGTACAGGTGAGGATTGATACACCTGGGATGAAAATGTGTAAAAAACTTTATCACAAAGTTTTTTATTCAAAATTATTTAGGAATTCCTAGTATTCAATTACAAAAAATTGTGTTACATGATTACATATTTACTTTTTTATGGCATTTTGTTCTCCAGTGTAATGAGATTTATTGACTAATATGAAACAATGCTACTCTCTTTATTTCTTGCAATGCTCAGGATTTGGCCCATACACGTTTCATTCTGTGAAAAGCAGCTGATGTACACCATTTATTGTTCTCTTTGGTTGAATTTTGAAGGTTTTAGCTGATGCCATTTTTCTAGAAATAATCTATTCTTTGTAAATGTGTGATCATTAAGTTTGCTTGAGCCTTAATTTTTATAAGAAAGAGAAATAGAAGTCTGCAGGCTTGTGTGCTTGCAGTATTCCATATGACTCCACTGCCTCACAAGGCTTACTAGCAGTTAGTAAACAACAGAAATTATCTTTAGAGAAATCATGGAAATATTAAACTTTTCCAATGTACAACATACTAAAAATATTAGAAATATCTTAAACATCAGAGGATGTGAGTTCTTGAGTGCACTTAATGTTTGCACTGACCACTGCTTAGCATGTCAGCACTCAAATTATTACAAGTCTTCAAAGTGATCAGCTCAGACATCTCATTTTTTAAGGTCACTATTCTTAAACATGGAAAAATTTAAGTAATTTTAATGTAAGTAAATTTTTAAAATAATAGTTTAGTGTAGGCAATCATTCCTTTATTTTTACTATATGTATAACTGGGGTTTTTTTCTGGAAAAAACTATACAGAGAAGGAGAAATAAATTATCTGGGGCAAGGAGTACTTCTTGCTAGTATCTTCCTTTCTGTTTTACCATTTGGATTATGCTGTGTAAGTGGAGCAAAACAGTAAATTTCTTCCACTGAAATTCAATTAGTGCATACGAAATCAAATTTCCCCGAGGCAGAAATCTGCTAAGTAAATAGACCTCCCTTTCGTGCACCTGTGTTTGGAATAGCTTGTCATGCAATGGAGATATGAATGGCGAAAGAGGCATTTTAATCTTCAGGCTTGAGGTTTCAATTCTAGCAGACACTGCTGGAAGCAAGGCTTCCAGGGATTCATGTGCTGTTCCTGGTCTTCGCAAGATAATTCTTCTCCAAGTAGCAGAGCTAGTGGCTCACAGTGACTAGACATCTCCCTCCAGTGGGAGATTTATTGCATAGACTCTGCTTGGAACTCTTCTAATGACTGTCTGTGCTTGGCAGCAAATGCATCACAAGTTCTTAAAATCTCGGTTTCTTTTACCTTTTTACAATAAATCTGTCATCTTTTATATTCCTTAGAACAAAACTCTGTGAAGCACATTGCACTTTGCCTCAAGGAGCTGTTGTTAGGTTCCTGACAGGGATACTGGTCAAATAGTGAAAAGCATTAAAGTCAAGGCTTACCTGCTACACATAAGAAAGAATCCTAGAAAATCAGAAGACTGCTTCCTCACAGTTATTTCTTATATAAAAGAACTACTAGGGCATGGAAATTATGTTCCATAGAAGTTGTGACAGTGAGTTTAGCCTCTTCTGAAAGGGCAGGAGAAAACATGCTACAGCCTCCTTCAGAACATCACACCACTACAGATTTCCAAACTTTTACTCTAATCCACGTCCTGCAGGTTGTGCTAGATGCTAGCCTGTTGGCATCTAACTGTAAAGAACAAAATGTAATGCCAGCAAAAAAGACTTATAGCACAGGCAATGAGTATACTCTTGATTTAACATTTAGGTTTTCTGTAGACTTCTGTACTACTTCCAGTATCTACTCTTATATATAATGATACATGCCTTATTTTAAACTCAGTTTTCTGAGTTAAGTTTCCTTATGACAAATCTAGTGAAGCACTTCTGCATTTTTCAGTAGTGTCCTTCTACTTGTTCAGTGCCCTTCCTGCACTACCTCAGTTGTCATGTTATCAGGAGTTTCTCTTACTTCCACCTCAGTTAATGAATAAATGCACTCAGATTTCTTATTTTTCTTCCCTGAACTATATTCTGCTTCTCTTTTTCAGGTAGATGCAGACTTTTGAATGATGACATTCTTTGCATTTGCATGAATTATTGCATTTGCTCAAAGGCAGGGTAACCTTACAAAACATATGGTCATTTTTCTGAGGGAGGAAAACTCTTGTCTTTTAATAGAAGGTAACTATAGTTCTCCTCACTTCCTAGTTACTCTATTTGATGTGTCTAGTTTGCCACACTTGGCCATGCACAGTCCTCTCTCCCAGTCCCTTTCCTCCACTGAAGTGGCAGATCTGAGCACTGGCTTTTGAGCTGGAACAGGAACAGCTGATTTGCACTGTATCCTGTGCTATACAGTACCATGACAAAATACTGTAATATGAGGTGAGACTGTTTTTTAGAAAAATTTCCCTGAAAACTTGCCTTGGAAGCTTGAGAAATACAGGATAATATTTCAATTTCTCATTTCCTTGATCTAAATAAATACCTGAAAAATGCACACTGTGTTCTGCGTTGTGGGAAAAGCAAATGATGTGCAAACTTCCTGGCCACGAGAGAAAACAAAGCACAGTTAAATTCCCACAAAAAAAAATACCACAATCTCTTCTTAAATAACTGACCTGAAATTACTGGAATATTAATTAAAATCCTCCTGTAGCCCTCCTTTTCTGTCCAGATAACATACAAGATAGAAATCAAAGAATGCTTCTTCCAGCTGTGAGTAGAATGTACCAGCCCAGTGCTGTATGAGTGTGCTAAAAGACCAGTGAAGGACAGCACCTCACTGGAACGTGTTTCACTTAGCTTTTCTAACCAGACATCTGTCCATGTTAGTGCAAAGAGGGTGTATGGTTTTCATTCTCCTTTTTACACTGTAGCTTAGGCAGCAGGCTTTTTATAGATTCCCTGCTTGTGGGTATTTCCTCTAAACGTAGATTCAAAAAAAGCCATTGCAGGAGAAAGGCATGAACACAGTTACAAAGCTCTGTTATTGCAGAAGTATGTTGCCTGAATTCAGGGGTTATTTAACTAGAATAGTAAGCATGATTTGATCTCACAAGAGTTCTGTCCAAAATTACTGCATACAAAGTTCTTTGAATATAATTCTAGTTAGGATTGTGAGAACTAGGCCTGCTGAGGGCACACCAAGGTTTTTGAGATATTTGGCACCTATGAGCTCTTAAATCAAGATTCTGCTCTCATACAGTGCTCAGCAGAAGACTTAGGTTTCTCTTTGCAAACTGAAGGTGTGGTTGTGGTGATATGAACAGGACAAGTGAGACGTTCTCATGCAGTTTCAACACTGCGGAAATGCTGTCAGAGGTAGTCACTCTACAACCCTGTTGTGAATTATTGTGGAAGCTGAGGGCAAGGAAGGGGAGCTAACCTTGTCTTTGCACAGTGGCAGGCATAAGTTTAACATCAATATGATTCTATTAACTTTCCCTTTTCATCTCATAAGACATATCTCAGTTACAGACTGGTGAAACAGGGTTTCATTTCCAAGTTGCTGCCTATGCCAAATTTGTTGGTTGCCATGAGGACTGCATGCCTTACAGCACATGCTTCCCCATCCTCCTCAGTGTGAGGAGTTGCTGCTCTTGCCATGTCAGTACAACAGGCTTCTCCCCGGAAAACCACTTGTGTCCACGCTGTCTGAATGAGGTTGGTTCTCATGGCAACCACACTTCATCCACGGAAATGTGCCTTGTTTTCAGGCACTTTCCCCTTCGTGTAGGAATGGTGTAAAATCTGAGGGAGAAGAAGAGCAAGAAAGAAACCTAATTGACATGCAAGCAGCAAGAGCTGCCACGCTTCCTTACCTTTCATGCTGTTTCCTATTGCTTCACAAATTATTAGGCAGGCCAGAGTTTTACAAATAAGACATATGTTAAGAGCACTCCACTAGGGTTGCTCATAAAATGCCCCTAAAAGAAATATTTTATTTTAGACAGAAATCAAGGTAAAGCAGGATTAGTTTCTGTCAGCTGCAGCAGAAACCAACAGCTACATTGTTGTGTGCCTCAGAAGTTTATTTCTGTCTTTCTCCCTACCTCCACTCCTTCCCCCCTTCTCCAGTTTGAGGAAGCTTAGCAGGGGTAGAGTGATCCCATGGGAGGCTGGGAAGAAGAAAGGAACTACTTTTTTGGTAGGGATGTCCAGAGCTCCCTGCTGCCACTCCACTCCAGCAGCCTTGGTGATACCCCTGCCAGCAAGAGATCAGATGGCATGAAGGTGGCTGTGACAGCACTACTCCTGTAACAAGGGAATTCTCTGCTGGTAGTGCAAGGTTATGTTAAATCTCCTTTGGAGAACTAGCAGGGGATCTGGTTGGGGAGTTTTTTCCAGATTTCAAAACCTTTTGAATGGCAGAAAGAGACCCCCGTGTGCTTTTAATGGCATTTTCACTCTCTTAAAAGGGAGGAAATTCTTGGCTTCAGCCTGACGGAAACCAACATTTACCTCGATTACAAGAACATCCTCAGCTTTGCCAGCCTAAACACTTTATAACTCCTCAGACCATGAAGCAGAACTGCTGCCAGGAGAAAATCCTCCCCTTCTGAGAACAGAGGTTGCTCACAGCGCTGATCGTGGCTATGTGGCACAGCTGCGTCCGAGTGGGCAGATCCAGCTCTAAAAGGTCTCCTTGTCACATCTCACACCATTTCTATGCTTGTGACTTACACTGATGCCTTAACCAATTCCTCTCTGCCCTTCGTACGGTATTCCTAAAACCAGTGCCAGGTACTGTAAATCTACCAGCAAAATAAATCACAAAATATGTAATTACAGTATTAGTTAGTAAAACCTGTAAAGTACCACGTTTATTTTAGATCATTACCTTCTTTGTTGTCATGGGAGTCACTGTAGATAGAAGCCAGGGTAAACAAGGTGAAAATGACAAAAGCCAGCAAGATGAAAGCTGCTTCAAGGTTTGTGAAAGGCAGCTCCATGAGCTGCTACTGCTTCGCCTAGGAAAAAGTGTAAACGTTTACTCATCTGACTGGCTGTGGAGAGGGACTGCTCTCAATAGAGTAGTTAAGCCTTTACTCAGGAGGATACTAGATCCTGGTCAAACTGGTTAAGTAACTTTGGTGGTTAAGAGGGAAACAATGCTGCTGGCTCACACAAGAATGTCAGCTCAAACCCTTTTTTTACTGAGGACTCAATGTGCTGTTGCTCTAGGGGACATTTAGAGCGGTTATTAAAGCAAAGCTGCACTTAACTGTATGTTCAAACACATCTATATGCTATATTTATTTTATATGTTTTTGTGTGCCATGCATTTAAAAACAGAAATATACTTGAACCTTGAAAGAGTAATAAAAACCCGCTTATTAAAACAAAAGCTATTTGTAATGGTCTGTGGGAAAGCACAGATTTTTCTTAATAGAAAAACTCCTAGAATATAAAACCCCCTGCCTTCTGTGTAGTGGAAAGTTTAAAATGTATGAGAGAAAGCCCGAACATTACCACCAAATTGCTAATCAAACCCCAGTCAATAGTCCAGGAATTCTGAAGTCAGTGGAAGTTTAAAGTGTTCAGTCACCCACAGGATTTAACTCTAAAAAGCACTGTCCCAGAAATCTTAAAACCAAGGAGACCAATACATTTCTACGGAGTTTTGTGGGGGGGAAAAAAAAAAAAAA
>VZTR01007158.1:10714-22320 GCA_013400775.1 Chaetops frenatus | reverse complement strand
CTAGAACTGAATCAAATTTGAGTGGCTGTTCGTTATTTTTTACTGATACACTGTAATTAGCTATATCTTAATCCCTAAAGTTAAAACAGAAACGTGTTTTCACCATATTAAGTATAAACTAGGATAGAATATTCTTGTTACATGTAACATGAGCCTACCATGTATATTTAATATACCCAGTAATGAATTGCCATCAAAATCCGTAAAAATTAGATTGTAATGAAGAAGCAGCTGTGATTCCATGAGCAGATTAATTCTAAGCGTATGCAGAGACTGATCAATAGTCAGTAGATCTCTTTCTCTGCGTGCCTATAGAGGCAAAACACCCAACCCTTCAGTGTGTTAAGTTCAACACACACTTCAGCAGCAGTTTGCTTAAAAATACACGGTTAGAAGACAGACCAACAAAGGTCAAATAAATTGAAGCATTTTAACTGAGGAATTAAGAACAAGAAAATAAATATTGCTCTTCAATATGGCTGTAAAGTAAAGTGATGTAGGGAAGTCAAGATTATCCAAACGGGCACCTGAGTGGATTGCTCTTATGTCAGTGTGTAGCCCATTTGCACATTAAACTACTTAGTTAATGAATAACAAAAGACCACCTACAAACTATTACAGTGTATTTAATGGATTGTATAATACTGAAGACACCACAGTTGTGCATCTTAAAATATTAATGTCAAAGCAATGAAGAGTTATAACTTGACCAAGCATATCATCGAATACAAATGAAAAGAGATGACTTATTACAAATCCTATCAACAATACAACACTATTTAAGCCAATTTCAGGGACAACATTTTAATTAAAAATAAAAGGAACACTTGCTATCTTGAGAAATGAATAAATTTATAGTTTGACCTGTATAATCATAGCTAATTTTTTTGACAACCAATAATGCCACTATAAGAACACAGTATTTTTATGCTCATCACATTTAATAGATGATGATGTATTTGGTCATTCATTTGGAGTTTTATTATTCCTTCATTTTGATTATAATTTTCCCATGTAGCATCCAAATTTGACACATACAGACTTGGAATGCGGTAGTGAATTCTGTTTATGTAAAATTCACAGAAGGTGAGCTTGGTTTGAATGCTGAACACATTACCTGAACAACCCCAGGAGACATTAACAGAGTATTTAACAGAAGCATGGTTTGCCTTGTCTCTTTCCTTTCCTTTTGAATGTAGAGTACAGGCTGTTCTTACAAAACTTGAAATATCTAAATCTTGACACACTGATACAGAAAAAGGAATCATTCACTGTGCATTTGCTAGAAGTAGCCCTCCTGTTATCTCTCATGTGAAATCCCTAATATCCACTCAGATATAAACACATCAGTTTAGTCTGCATTTATCCTGCTAGACAGGAAAAAGGTGACAACAAGAGGGAAAAAAAGAAGGCAAAAAAGAAGGTATAGAAGTCTAGAGCAAAATCTGAAATCAAGCTCAGGACCATCCTGCCCTCTTTGTTACCACTAGCATTTTTTAGTAGTCTCCTACACAGTCCTCCTCTTCCTCTTTCTCTTTTTTTGAATGCTCCCTTAGGTATCTATTACCTTTCCACAGTCTCTGCATCTCCATCCTGCTTTCTGTACCCATCTTGGTTCTTGCTCCTCTCTCATTTATCCTCATAGCTCATTTCCCTGCTCACTCCCCTCATTCCTTTCTGTTTCTTTTTTACCTCAATCTTTCTATGCCTTCCCGGTATCACGCTGCTCACTCTATTTCCAACTGCTCTTTTCTGTTGCCGCTCAGTTTTCTCATTTCCTTTTAATCCTGGACTTTTTACTTTCTTTCTCACTCAGATGTTTCATTCCCTGTTTTTTGCATTGTGTCCTTATTGCTTGTCTAGATTCTTCACCAAGTTTCTGTTTGTTATCTTCCTTTTACCTCCTTTATCAACCCTTTTCTTGTTTTTATTCCCTGTTGCCCTACCATTCTCTACCAATAACTGCACTACTTGTTTTCCTCTTTTTCCCTGTTATCTTCATTCTTTAGTAGAAAACATAATTGAAATATAGGGCAGATTTTATCAGCACAGTTATGTCACAGACCTGGTCCCCTCTGTTAAATTGCAATTTCCATTTCAGTGTATGTACCCTTTTACTACTAATTCCTTTGAAGTGTGAAATCTATTTCTCTGCTAAAATACTGGAGAACTGCATTGTGGGGAAAAAAAAACCTATCTGTAATGAAATTTGAACTCTCTAAATCAACACCACAATGTCAGACAGGAATGTAAATAATGAGTTATTTATACTACCTGTCACTCTACCTTATCTAGAAAATAATTCAGTAGTTCTTATGCACAATTGTTCCTGGTATGTATTTTGGTGTGTGATAACTGTAAAACATTATCAGTGTCAGGAACTGTGCACACTCACATTGTTTTTCACTTTAATGGAGCTGAAAGTGCTGAGAACAAAGCCTCACAACTGATGCAAATCTTGTGATTAACACAAAGTTTGAATGAGGTTGTGCATGAGAGAGACTGCCCAGCCTTGTTTCTGTAAGCATCTGAAAATGAGAAGGAAACAATATCTTTAGTGTTTTGGAATTGATTAGGTCTCTATCCAACTAGTTGCAGGTATTCTTTGTATGCACTAAAACTGAGTATTCAGAGAACAATAAGTATATTGCAGCAGTTTGCTAAATATTTGTTGTAACTATATTTTCTTTCCTTCCATTTAAAAAGCCCACCCTAATCTAGACATTATGACTCATTTCATGTGTTTGCAGAGACTATAAGTTTGCTGCATTCTTGGAACCTACGCTCAAACAGTTTTAACATCTACCTCTAGTTTTCTTCTTTCCCATGTCCATTTGCTTACAAAAGTTGTCTACACTAGAAAGCACTAGGAAACCTCTGTTAAACAGGCCATGGAAATGCTAATGTCAACTTCCAGACTGTAACTACCTATGCAGGAAGAGATCTTCATGTCTGCCTGTGCAAAGAATACAGGCTATTATGGCTCATTTTGTCTTTGCACATCAGATGAGGTAATGAGGAGAGCAGTTTGTGCTGTGGAAGGACGTGCCTGGATGAGTTCCACATCCACTTGCTGGCACGAGCTGCAAAGCCTGCTCTGCATTCCCTCTGCTCTACACTAGCTGGATGCAGTCACTTTTCTCCAACACTGCACCCGTAAGAAAAAGACTGACTAGGATGTGAAAAGGTAGTGTAACAACATCAGGGCTGCAGATTTCTGCTAACATTTTACAGTAAGGTGAATGTTGAGTGGAATGGCAGAACAGGATTCCCATACATTGTGCTCTGGCGCAGGTTGTCTCTTCTCTCACTGCCCATTTGGAAATATCCAAATGCCATACAGTCGACATAGAATCTTAGGAATGTCATCTATCTCAGGGGATATATGGCATACATGCAGGGTCTTGGGAATGCCATATATCCCAGGGGACAAGGATCAAGATGGAGCTTGTCCAAAAGGCTCTGAATCCCATAAGGTTTTTTAGATGCACTCTAACACTGATTTATAGAGGTAAGAACTTTACACATAGTAATTATATAGTATTTTAAACATCCTGATTGGATTTTTTCAATGTCACCCTACCTGTGCTGTGCTAAAAGTATAATCAAGACAAAGAATCTAACCTGGAAAAAGAGAATAGAGAGACAAGATTTGAAATGCTAATTGTCCTCAACAGCAATAGAAATTATTGACTTCAGTAGGAAAATTTTTGTCCACATTTCTTATTTTGAAATACTTTTCTGGGTTTGTTTGTGGCTTTCACTTAGGAAAGTTGAAACATTTACTGTGCAAAATTATTCAACAAAGAATTGTTTTTCTCTTACACTGAAACTTTCTATTATATTGGGAATAACACAGGAACTTGTGTCAGCCCTCCACAGAGGTGTATTAAAATGAAATTTTCTGATATTTAAAACATTTTTGAGATTTTGAAAATTTGTTGATTTGTCTTCACACTCTTTATCAAGAGAAATAAAATGTCATTTCAGATGAATGAAATTAGTGACATGGCAGGTTCCTACTACCTCAGCTACTTATAGAAGAATCAGGTAGAGCAAATAAAAAGATTTAGTGAATGTACTGAAACACCTTTGGTTCTTTAGAGTAAGAGTAGCTCAAGAACAAACAAGAGAAGTGCAACTACATTTCAGTGGAACTGTAAAAAAATTTTTTTTAATGAGTATTCTGTTTCCCAAGGTCTAGGCTTGATTCTAGCCTGCCTTCTCTTGAGTAGGTGTGTAATCCTTTTCATGTAGGTATGCAACAGTGAGCAACTTGCAGAGTGCACAGGGTTGTTCTTCTTTACCTTTATCTTCTGTCTTTTTTTCCTCCAGTCCAGAAAAGCTTCTTGAGACTACTTCTGTACATAACTGCTGTAAGTTTGTGTGTCATTGTTTTAATTTTTACAAGATGGGTTTTTTCAAAAACACACGAGTCAGATCTTTTTCTCACCATTTTCACACTCACGCAGCAAAATGAAACTGTCACAAAATGCTTCCCTGCTTTCTCTGCTGTGAAATAGAGAACTACATCTATTTCTCCTTTCATCTGTTGCAAAGATGCAAAACACCCTGAGGTTCAATATAGAGATTTAAAACCATAAGGAGTTTCTTGTGAGCTCAGAAATGGTTTTTATGTGTGTGAATATATGTATGCATGTGAGTAGGTGCAGCCTGTGAGAAATGAACCTGAAGGAAAAAAGTATGGGATTTTCTGGGTTAGCATCTGCTTTGCACAAAAGGGCAGCCTTATGCACCATTTCTTGTTTTACCCAGATGCCTGTACGCATTCCCATGCTCCCTATGGAACAGGGTCATGATGTCACTCAGTTCCTTGTCAGTAAAAACTCACCACTTCACATTTTTACCTTCTTTTGCAATACTGCCCTGGTGTTTTTCAAGTGCCTTCTGCTGTGCACTAGATAACACACAGCATTAAAGGCAATCATTTTGAACTCAATGACTTCTTCCTACCATTCTGTTCTGCTTGAGATAGGAGACAGAAGTGTTTTCATATTTTTCTGACTTATTGTCAGCTGAACTTGAAGTTATTATAGGCACCTCAGTAAATGTAAAAATGTCACTGCTATATTCTCCTTGAACATTCAAAGTACCAAAACCTAGATATCCTGGGAGCACCACTTTTGTTTGTTCATATTTAGAGTGATGAAGAATTAGGATGGTTGGCTTAAGTGACACTTATTAGGAAATATGTGTGTTGAAAGTAATCTACTGTTTTCTTCATTTATGCAGGATGAACTCTGCTTTCCATGATGAATCATTATGTTGCTTTGCAGTTTTTTCCCCATATCTCACAAGATCCCACGCAAGCTTTAAAAAACTCACCAGGAAGAAAAAAAAGCCAACTTAAACAACATACTCAAGGCTTATTTTCCTCCTCCATTTTCTATGAAATCCCAGGAAAAACAAATTATGTATGAGCAGTTTTCTACAAATCTTGTGCTAACTAGCTGTTAAACAAGACAACGAAATTCCTAAGGATGAGAACATGCGAATACCCTAAAGTAGCTACTTTTTCTGAGGGATATTATGAACTTCAGTGAAACTTTCTAAAGTTCCAAAGTATTTTGAGACAGACTATCTTCTTGAAGTATCCATGCTGCTGCTAGGCAGCAGTCATAAATTGCAGAAGGCATAGATTTTCAGTTCTCACACCATTTTTATGTCTGACAAAATAACTCTATATGTTATATCTTGTTGCTACCCAAGAAGATTTACTGAGGTGAAAAGCATTGTATCCTTACTGAAAGAATACAGAATACACTTACTATATATATGTCCTATCTAAAGCAGTTTATATTTTTGCAGGAGGCTTATACAGTGTATTTTGTCCTGACTTGAGTGATAAATTTTTGAAAGTTCTCAGGAATAATGAACTGGAAAATGTAATTTCCCCACAAGGCTCTAGTATTTTTTAGCAGGTGGTTTCAGGATTCTATAAATGAAAAACATTTTTACCAGGTATAAAGTGATTTTGGAGACTGACTGTTAATGGCAAGCTAATCCATGCACCAAAAGAAGAGGTAAAAACATCCTACATATTTTTTTCCTGAACTTTTAATGTTGTGATATTTTGCCAGATGGTCTGGAAAGAGTCAGGACCACAATGCCTTAGAATGTTACTAGGGAGATGTTCCTTAGATAATCATAATTTTGATGATAGTAATCTGCACCAACAAGGTAAGTTTCTAGGAAGAAATTGCATAATCCTCATCTAAGATGAGGTGGTTAATATGGTTAAGTGACAAATAAGAACTGTGACTTTTTTGGTTAAATTATTTTCTTTGAGACAGTGAGGGGAAATATTTCCCCACATTTTACAACTTCTCCTACTGTCTTTTCAAAGCAAATATACTTCTCTTGTCTAGGAGCCAATCCTCTTGTGTAGCAGCTATTTAGCATAAACTAAAATAAATTAGAGAAAAGCCATTGACCAAGAAAATTAAGATTTCTTAGCTTTACCACAGTTGTCTTAACTACTAATGTAGATTTGTCACCATCCCTGGAGGTATTTAAAAGTTGTGTAGAGCTGGTGCTTAAGGACAATATAGTGGTGGTCTTGGCAGTGTTGCTTATGGTTGTACTTGATCTCCAAGGTCTTTTCTAAATTATCCTATGGTTGTGTAGAACTTATTTTACAAAATATTTTGTTTGTTTTTCCTCTGCACACACCCCCAAAAGTCACTCAGTTTTTGGGCAGCATTTTAGTTTTTATACCTTCTTCAGTGCCTGCTTGCTCTCATTGCTAAAATACATAATTTGTCAAATGAAGCACAATTTTATAGGAAATACTTAAAAAAGCTAAATGCCAAAATGGTCTCAAAGGGATGACAGATTTTCAGCTAGACAAATGTGCTTTCTGTATTTTTCCATCTGCCTCTCTTACGGAAAATGAGAATGTTAAACAGCAGTAAGAAAAAGGCCATATGGAATAGCTGCCTTGAGAATTACTCTTGAATAGTTTTGTCCTGATGAGGTATTTCTTCAATACATCAACAAAATGCAATTTCTCAGAGGTATTTGCTTTTCACGAAATGCTGCATTCCAGGAAGTAATCTCTGCTTGGTTGCAGCTGAGTGCTTTGGGGAGGAGAATGTTAGTAGGTAGGCTACAAAATTCTTCAGAATTAATTTTTTAAAATGTGGTTGATAAGAAGGCAACTCTTTGAATTTTGCACACAGTGCAAGGAAAAACATATAAAAATTTAGATGATAAAAGTATTTTTTCATATTTACTAAGCTGCACTCTGCATACATTTCTCTAACATAAGTTATAGTGAGATGAAATTAGTTAGATCTTTACAAGCAAGTTATTACTTGAAAAATTATGTGAAATATTCCCTGAAAAAAATTTCAACTTGGCCTTTTAAATATCTTATAATCAAAACATAAATAGATTTTAATACTTTTAGTAAAACTGAGGCTGCATTTCAAATGGCATATTTTACTGTATCCCAAAAGAGGCTCTAGCTGACTGAGATAATTAATACAGGTTTGCTCAAAGCAACCTGATATACTACTGATGTTTTAATTTAATAATGTCTTAATTTTATAGCACAAACCAGAAGCAATGGTGGCTTTACTTAAAATTAATTACTTACAATTAACCTTTTTTTGATCTCTTATGCTTTCCTTCTTCCATAGTCACACTTTTTCCCTTACTGCTCTATTGCCTTTTCCACAAAAATGAATGCTAACCCTATCTCAGCCATGATCTCAGTTTCCTATTCTTCTAGCAATTCCACCTTCCTGTATGCAGCACAGGATATCACAAGAAGTACCTAAGAAAGTTAGGATGGTTATGAACTTTTTTGGTTTAGAGGATTAGTTTATCAAACAAAGATGCCTGATTAGTCTGTCATAATATAGCAATGAAAAACTGATATATTATTTAATCCTTTTTTCCTATTTACTTTTATATCTAAAATTGAGGTTACTGCTCACAATATATTTGAGACTTGCCTAATACTAAGGTCACATTACAAGACATGCAGCTATCTGGATCACATTTCCTTTTTTTCAGCTATAATTTCTATACTTGCTGTTCATTAATTCTATACCTATTTCCTGATTTGGTAATTTATAATTAGCCTTAATAGGTGATTTAAAATTATATTTGATTAATTAATTGTCTTGAGATGGAGAGTTTATGGTACAGTGACAAGACAGATAATCCTCTTCAGCTTGATCTTATTGTGTTATGATTTTGTTTTCTGTATTATTAAGCTATTTGCCCTTGCACCTTTGACACCCCATTGGACACCATAATCCTTATGAAAAACTGATGCAAAGTTTTCATTTCCATCCAAATCCTAAACCTCAATTAACTTCAGGTTCTAGGCTGTGTTTGCAGTAAAGATGTCCCAATTATTTTTTTCTTATGATTTTCTTTAGTAAATTGACTGCTTTCTTTTAGCTTCTCTCACACAGTCCAGTTGAACCAATTTTATAATTACTTTCACTATTCATGTTCAGCTTTCATGGCATACTTCTTTGTTTTTTTAAGTATTCTTCTTTCCATTACAATATATTTCTCCCTTTGTTGAGATCTTCAGTCTTTAAACAATTTTCGGTTTTTAAAATTTATACTTTGCAAATGTAGATGTTTAATTGATGAATTTTTTTTCGCTCTTTACTAGTGCTGACGATCACATATATCTTTTCAATTTAATGCAAAGTTCTCTTTCACTATCTACTTTATTGAAATAATATATTTGCTCTGTCTCTTGCTACATGACTTAATAGCAAAACAGGATGCCAGTGTAAGAGTCAGGAAACAATGCACATGTTTGTATGTTTTCAGGTGTAGTAGGAATGTAAAAGAAACAATTAAAGAATGTTCATTTTCTAGGTGCTAAGTAGAAGGCAAAGAGATTAAAATAATTTAAAAAAATCACTTTTTCTTCTTTGTTCTACTAACTGTTTGCTTTTTACCTCCCATGAATAATATCTTGATGATACTTGATACCATCATAGGAGAGAAAATTCAAATGCTTTAGATCTATTAAATTTGTGCTGTTCTACAAGTACCCTGAAAAGTGTTAATACTGTGTACTATTATTACTCTGCATGTTGACACTAGGAATCTTTTACCTCCCCTAGGTCCAAACAACTTACAAAAATGTAATTACATTGGTTAACCACTTACCCCTGAAATTCAGATAATGGAGGCACACCTAAGAATTTTTAGTATTAATGTCTGGGTTTGGATCAGGAGTGTTCTTTTGAAACACATCTCTTGCTCATTCTCCCCTATTGAGCCTTGGCTCACATCTCACAGCAATCTTGGACCACATGCAGTAAACCTCTTCGGGATAAAACGAAACTGCCAGTTGTGATCTGTGAGCCCATATAATGCACTCCAGCTACAACTGGGCATGCAATTCATTGCACAATGTCCAAGATAAAGCAGCTCTGGTGTGCAGAGCACAGACCTCAGCTCTTCAGCTCCATTGTTCCCTTCCTACTGGCCTATATTACCAACTAAGGTAGGCAGAGCTGCTGATCCCGTGGAAATCAGAAGTACAAGGATTATTTTTAAAAAATCACAAAGGAGACATTTTAAAGGAGACTAAAATACTCAGTGTCAACCTCATGAGCATATTTCTGTTCTTCCAGAACACTAAACTGTTTTCTGAGGAGTGCTATAGGGCTTTCAGAATCATTGCTTTAATTCTGGTCTTGTTCGAAAATGACTGGAACTTTACCTGTTCAGTTCAACAAAAATATAGACAAGTGAAGTACTTAGTTGATATCCGTAGTATTTTCAACATTAGATTTGACAGGCACCAGTATTTAATTTTATGTTCTTGAGGTAAAAATTCTTTTCCAGGTCAGAGAAAGTGTAGGAGTGAGTATAAGGTTTAGTGCAGGAAGGGAAACAAAATCTGTAAGTGATATGTTATGTTTAAAACAATCCCTGCATTCTGAAGTCTCTGTAGCAAAATATTACTTTAAAAATCGAATCTGTGAAACTTTTAATAATCAAATTAAATTAGGTAATTAAATTAAATTGAATGGTAGTCTAATTATAAATGGATGCAGACAAGAACCACCCCCTCTGAAAGGTATTTGAAGCCTGAATACAAATGTTTGTAATTCTATATTAATTGAAGGGTGAGATAAGTAAGAAAAAAAAAAAAAAAGTAAAAGCATGATCAGGAAAAGAAGGATTTATTTTTTTTATATAAGATCTTTTCTAGATTACCAGCTTTATTCTTTACTAAATGAAGGAGTGGCAGCTAGAGACTATTGCCTGAACTTGGAAGAGTACACAGATTCTTTCATGGCCTAGGTAAAATCTTGATTATATTGCTATCTTACCCACCTTATTCACCTATGCCTGTATCAGTGACATGCATGCTGTGAGAAAAAAAAAATATCTAGAGACTAGAACTGTGACCTGTTGCAGGGAATAGATTGCTTTCTGGATTTTTGAAATGTAATGTTTGGGGGAGATTCTATAACATTATTGACTGACCTTCTGTAAGACTACTGAGAAATGTACTGCAAGATAAAAGCAACTTAATTTTTATATTGATTGAAGCTTTTAATTCTTCAGAATAATTTGTCCTTTGATCGTGTGCTGTGCTTTTCTTTCTGTCATGGGTTTCATATTTTTACTAGTAATGATTGAAAAAAGTGTGCAAAAAAAAACCTTTGTAAAGTTGCAGTGATTATTTACAACATAAAATCCTCCATCATTATTTACAAAGTCTTCAGTTGTTCAAATGTACACATAGTGTGTTATTTACTATTTCTGTTGCTCCTCTGAGTGATCAACGGTCTTCCTTACTGACCACCATTTATCAATGATCCTGCAATTTGTTTTTGCAACCTTCTAGATAACGAAGAGCAGTTTTTAAACGTCCAGGATAAAACACAGCAGAGTCAAGGCCCCCCGCCTTGCCATTATGGGGCAGAGGTGAGGTGGACAGCCTGCCCATGGAGCTGCCCAGATGGGGAGCAGCTGTCAGAGGACATGGGGATTTCCGTGGAGAGGAGAGGCTGACTGGCATAGCTGGAGGATCAGTGAGAGACTGGGGGCATGTGGAAGAAGGCTGGAGGCCTGTGACTTCTGATGGAACAGAGGCAGCTGCATCTGCCCACAGACCTGTGGCTGCAGGCTGGGTTCAGTGAAAGCCAAGGTCCAGCAGCTGCCCAGGTTGGAACAATCCACCAGCACAAGGAAACCTCACTCCTGGTTATGGGGCAGGGACTTGGACCTGCAGAGGACTCATGGTCCTCTGGAGACCTGACCATGTGTGCTGGTTTGAAAGCAAAACCAGTGAAGCTCCAAGTCAGAAATACAATTTAATAGAGAAGAAACAAATAACAACAACAATAAGCAAGAGTAAAATAAAATAAATACAGTAGTACAAAGAACCACTGACAGACTCAGAACGCAAACCTGACACCCTGTTGGTCAGGGTGTTGGGAGCAGTCCAAAAGTCCTCCTGGGGTGTCAGATGTGGCTCCGTTGGAGTAGAGATGCTCCTGAGGCAAAAAGGTCCAGTCTGGTGGTCCCGTAGAAAACAGGCTGCCTATGGCCTCTGTCCGGTCTGCTTTATCTGGTGGAAAGGCTTT
>VZTR01007158.1:0-10607 GCA_013400775.1 Chaetops frenatus | reverse complement strand
TGGGGAGGCACTGCCTTATCTGGCGTTATCAGTTGTCCCATTAACAGGAGGAAGGATGGGGGATGGAAGAGTTGAGCAGGCACTGCCTTATCTGGTGTTATCAGTTGTCTCATTAACAGAAGGCATCTGCACTCTCCTCCACTAGAGTTACAATAACAGTATCTCCTAGCTGGGTTCAACAGATGAAAATAGAATACACATTTGGGTTATATTTTACAACCCAAGACACCATGTCATCCTCAGAGGTATTTTTCTGGCCAGGGGCTCAGACTCAGGACTGAAGAGAGACTGTAGAGGTTTGTGAGGCCCTCAGACTGTTCATTCTCCTCTGTGTTCCTGTGGGGTACCAGTGATAGTGCCTGGGGAGAGCTCAGGCTTACCAAGACTGACTGAAAAGGTCTGGTGAGTGCAGAGAGGTTGGGAGAATCTGTTTTGTTCAGCTGGGAGAAGAGAAGACTTTGGGGAGAGGAGTAAAACCTAATAGTAATTGCCTGGTACCCACAAGGAGGTCATCAAGAAGGGGCCAGGCCCTGCACAGCGGGGCAAGGTGGGCGGATGTGAAACAAGATTGTAAATTGAAATGCAAGACTCAGGTGGAATAGATAGAAAACCTTTCCCCTCGTGGTGAAAAGTCAAGCACTGGAATATCAAAGTCAACCTACTGAGGTTGTGCAGTCTCTGCTTTGAGAAGTTTTCAAGACCTGAATGCTTGAAGAAAGCCCTGAGCAAAGTTGTCTGACCACACAGTTCACCCTTTCTGATCAGGAGATTGGATTAGAGAGGTTCTCAGGTCCCTTCCAACCTGCAAGCCTAGGATTGAATCATGATCCTGTGTACTGTGTAGGAGTAAAAGCTAAAATAAAATCCCTGAAATGCAACAGGATAGAGATGATCTGGCATGCCAGGTGCTGTTAGCTTAATCTGTCATGTGCTGTCACATCACAATGAGCCATAATATGAAATGATTAAAGGTACCTACAATTCACCTCATAAGGTGATAGATTTGATGGAAAGTATGAAATCTGACTGGTTTTCTGTGAAGTTAAAAGCATCTTTAAAACAGCTTCTATTCTAAACACTTTAAAAACAGATTTAATGTAACAAAGAGAAACCCCTGCAAGCCCTTGTATTTTCAGCAGGATTTAAGTAGCAACCCTCCCTGGTGTAACATGTTTTCAGTGCTGGTTTAGCTACCATGGACCTTCTGTTACCAAAATTTCTGCTCTGCTATTAAGGATGTTTTAGGTTGAATGATTTGTTCTGGCAGGAAAAAGAAGTAATTTCTCACAAAATAAAAGGTTTCTCTTAACTCTGTGAACAAAGCAGGTTAATATTTGGGCTCCTGTTGGGAAAAAAAGCCCCACCCAATTTAATTGGTTTCACAGGAATGGTTTGCATTTAATGTTCCTGTTGACTCAGCATTGCTCTGTCACCAGAGTTGCAAAGAGCAGACCCAGTATACAACCTGCAAGTTACCATAAATGTGTAGTATTGAAAAAAATTTTTTTCTTGTACTAAATAAAGAAGATGAGTTCAGGTTCCACATTATTCTCCAAATTTGCTTTGTTTGGGGTACTGAAATCCTAAGCAACCTAGTAGAGTCTGTGTCCCACTGTTTGGATCTGTGAGAAACAGTTTAGGACCAAAGCATGGAATCTTGAGGTATGGATAATTTCAGCTGACCTGTAGATAGACCAGAATGCACATACCTTCCTAAATGACATGTTCAACAGCTGCATAACAGCTGGCCAGTTACACTGTATGCTCACAGCATGCCCACTCTCTTCTTATCATTAAATGAATGGGAGAGACCTTGGCATTTAAAAGATGTAAAGACCCTATGTGCCTGTCCCTTATAGGCGATAGAAATTAAATTTTTGTGTATTCTTGAATGACTAAAGGGCTAATCAAAATATTACACTGTCTTGTGTGTTTGTAGATGGTAGAACAAACTGACTGAAGTTCCCGTGAGCCATGATAACATGGAACTTACCCCAATAAGTTTTAATTCTTTTTGTGCTGGTGTAGGGATGTATATGTCATCTGCATATTATTACTTAGATATAACAGAGAAATTACCCGGATAGGATTATGCATGCAGCAGTCAGACTTACCTATTTCTTCAGGAAAGAGTTTTGATGATTCAAAGGATCAAAAGACCCTATATAGGTATGCTGTAACCCATGCACTCAGAGGTTTAGTCCACAGTGTTAGCTAAAACAATTAGTGTATACACTAATTTTCATGTATGCATGGGCAGAAGATAGTATAAGAGTTCTGGAAGCTTTCAAAGCTACTTGTACTCAATTTTATTCATTCTTTACTGATTCCAATACACATATTTTAAACACCCAAAATCAGAAGTTGTAGCAAATTAACCTCCTCTGATTTCTAAGTTTATAGGGAGCACCTTACTCAGAAATTCAGACTGGACTTACCAAGAGCATGCCATACATTGTGTAGGTATGATGGGTGTATAGGATATATATGTTTTTCTTATTTATTAGAATTCCAGCAGCCTCACGCAATTCTTTGACAATCTCAGAGCACCCACTCACCCTTTCACAAAACCACATAGATACAAAACATTATTAGTCAGTAGTTGCTTAGTGTAATCACCAGAAATGCTAATGCCTTCTTTTTTCCTAGGTACCTGTAGTATGCTAGGAGGACCGGCTATTTTCATGACTTGAATGACTGAACTGACTGGATCATCAATAAAATATAAGGTGACCATAGACTCCATTTCTATGTTTCTCCTTCAGTTAGACATGCATTCATTTTTCAAAGAGTGGTCAAGAAACAATACATGCTTATTGATTGAGCAGACTTTGTTTTAATAGTTATACACATACACTGACAGGTTCACATAATATTATGAAGAGAAACAGATAATTTGGCATTTGCTTTGCATTTTAATCAGTTGAAGAAATTAGTTACAGAAATGCTTAAACCTTTTTTCTTAGGCTCCACAGTACTTCAAGTGCTGGGTTAAAAATACTTTCCTAATGCTGGGCATGTGATAGAAAATTTCAGAGATAGCATAGCTGATGACATATGCATATACACATTACTATGGCAGCTACAGTTACTAAGGCATAGGTGTGATTGCTTTTGCCAGTACTTCAAATAGCAATCAGAAGATTAACTGGCAAAGGATTTGGCATCCAGGATGTAAATGCCAATTCTCCTTGGATTACTGTCTAGCACTTGGTGTTTATGGTGTTTTTACAATGGATGGCAGCAGAGTAGCCAAGACATAGGACAACCTAATAAGTCACCTACCACAGTATTTTTTTGACTCTATCTTGTTTGTTTATTTATTTGTCTATTGTTAAATTCTCTCAAAAGTGAATCCCAAGAAAACACCTAAACTCTTGCCAGTGATGGGTTATGTTTTGGTTAAAATGAAATCAGAAATGCAGGATGCTGTTAAGCCATCCAAATGTTTTATTTAGTGAGCAGCTTCACTTGTGGTAAAATGGTGTCTCCAGTGGACCGTCCTATGGCCCTGAACAGCTGGAAAATCAGAATATGATGAAGCTTGTGGCTAAAAGAACATGCCACATTATGGGAATGCCTGCTGAAGTCCCTTGGCCTTTTAGAGCAACAGCTCTGTCCTGTGACAGCTGGTGAGTGGCTCATGACTGCGCTCTGAAACCTCAGAACCATATTAGCTCTTAGACAGTGGCCAGCCTGTTCAGACAGTCCAAGGCAAAAATGGTTGCCCTACAGTTGTGCCCTCCACTGGGATGCACAGAAGTATGAATCTGAGAAATTTGCATGGCTACAGGGATATAAAACAGCAAATCTCCTCCAGGATGCATAATCAATTTTTTCTCTCATCCCTATTCTCTGTTTCTGTATTCACCAGAACAGAATACTTTTAAATCACTCTGTCAATCCTGGCAAATACTGGAGTTTGTCTGTCGATGTTAACATTGACTGGGAAAGTGATGCCTGCAATGTCATGAACACTAGATTTTTTGGGAATATATAATAAGGAAAGATTTTCCCCAAACAGTGTATTCACATTAGTGAATATAAAGTGTTCTGATTAAAGCCAGTTTAGAACAACACTGAAAAAGTACTTCCAGAGAACCCTGAAATCATTGGACATGCTGTTGTTATGACACTGGAAGGGGTAATTTAAGTCTCTCAAATCCCTACATTTTTTCTCATAAAACTTCCTGAATACATGCAAATCTTGATACAGAGCTACATGGTAATTAACAGCTTGGAGAAAACTGAAGGCTATTGTTAAAGTTTGTACTTGGAAAGTGCTAGGGGAGGAGAATTTTGCATATTCTTGAGGCAGGGTATGAGGTTCATTCAGTAAATGTATTTATCATGAAAGAGAGTGTGAGATTCTAAATCACTAAAATTCCTGAATGATGTAGCTGAAAACTGTGAAGAGAAGGGTCATTCAGGAGGACAAGAATACTGTGGGACATTTGTAGGAGGTCATTGTTTGAAATATTTTCTATAACACTAAAAACATGATATTTCTCAACTGTCCCACTCTTAATGCTCACAAAAACACCATATTAATTTTGAGTTAATTAAATATTTTACTTTCTTGTGTATTTGTGATCACTTTCAAGTCCTTATAAGTTGTAAGATTTGCTTTACTGAAAAGTTACATTGCTTCTTTGTGACTCCATGTGATAGAAAGCAACAAGGCTGAAGTCTCAATCTAACTGCAAAAATCCAAAAGTGTTTGGGAAAGATACTGCTGGAACCTGTCAGAAAAACACCTTTGCATTTTTTTCCTGTTACAAAATACAAACAGAAAATATCTGTGAGTGTTTAATTGGAGGATTTCTCAGGATTTATTTTTTAGTTCAAAGCAGAACAAGGACCTCAAAGATAACAAATAACTGCTAGGATGCCTACACAGGGATTACCAGAGTTGAGGTATTCTGAATAAACATCTTAAGAATAAATTTCCCATTTTTCAGATAAGTGTGGTTATCGTGTTGTCTAGTTGGCTTTTTTCCTAATGAAGATGTTTTGGAAGGACACTCTTATTTCAATGTGGAACAAATTGTGAATCAGCTCAGCTGAACTTAAGAAAACAGCTCTGTACTTTCCCTGTAATTCCTCACTGAAAAATACCCAGTGCTTGAGCTGCCTCAGTGCACCCTGGCTGGCTTTCAGTGCACCTTGACTCAGATATTTCCAGCACTCTTCTTTTTCCCTTCAGCCCACACCTGAGATGCCGGGAGTCCCCTCCCTCCATGCTCCCTGTGTTGTTACTGGGGAGAGCTGTGCTGATGAAATCTGTTCTCTGGCTAGTGGTAACCTGCCCAGCCAGTGGCTGCAATCTCAGGGCTCATGCAGTGACTGTCCAGAAGGTTGTGCCATGCCCTGATGACAAGTGCCCACATTTCAGTCTTTTGTAGTTGAAGCACTGAGAGTACTCAATTCAGCAACTGAAGTTCATGAAATTTGTAAGAAACCAGAGTTGGTGGGATCTCTGGATTTGGTGAAATTTGAATGTGACTGGTCAGTGGATTTCACCGGTTTGTGGATTTTTATTAAAAAACATTTCTTGGATGTTTCTAAGCAAAATGTTTGGGATCAAGTAAGATGTCTTTGCCAACGATGATTAGGGGATTGAAACATCTATCTTACGAGGACAGGCTGAGGAAGCTAAGCTTGTTCAGGCTCAAAAAGAGACAACTGAGTGGGGACCTCATCAAAGTCTGTCAGTATCTGCAGGGAGGGTGCCAAGGGGACGGAGCTGCGCTCTGCTCAGTGGTGCCAAGCACTCACAAGAGGCAATGGGCAGAAACTGATGCACAGGAAGTTCCAGCTGAACATGAGGGAGAACAGCTTTACTGTGTGGGTGACCAAGCACTGGAACCAGTTGCCCAGAAAGGTTGTGGAGTCTTCCTCACTGGAAATGCTCAAGAACCAACTGGATGCAATCCTGTGCCATGTGCTCTGGGATGACCCTGCTTGAGCAGAGAGGCTGGACCAGATGACCCACTGTGATCCCTTCCTACCTGAACCATTTTGTGATTCTGTGATCCCATGATCCTGCCTCCTGTTTATGCTGGCAATAAATGGGAAATGGTCATAGCTGAAGAACTGATGAAAGAGCAGGCATGGTTCTTCACAAATGTGTGCACTAACATCCAGTTTATGGGGGAGGCTTGCTGTGTTGGGAGGAGGAAAGAGGAAATAGAGGAAATGGTATTTTCCAGTGTGTGGCTTGTAGCATCTGAAAAGCAATAGCTTCTTGTAATGGGCAATTCAATGGACTTTCTCTGGAGCAGTAGCCATGGCAACCCCTTTGCACTGGACTAGTAGCTCTAAAAACCGTGCGAGCTGAATGAATTTATACAGGACATTTTTATGCATTTTCTAAATACATGAAGATTTCATTTCATGTTTCAAAATTAGGCTTCTAGTGTTAGTATTTAAACACAGTCAATCATATAAATATGAGGACATTATGTATTTTTAATCTTATAAATCTAGCTCTAACACTATTTTCCCAGCAATGTATATTCTGGTATTCAGTAAGTCAGACTCTGCTATTAACTGAATCTGCATTCAATCTGTCCAGCAGCTGAAAAGGGAATCCAACTTGTAATTTTCTCAACCCACTTCTCTGTGTATGACTCCTTGTGAAGCTGTCTCAGGATGTCGCTTACTGGCAGTCACCATTCAGAACTGTTCACGATTTCTGCAATGTAAAGCCCTTATTGGTCCCTATGATCCCCTGCCACAGGAAAAGAAAATTACATTAGTGTTGATGCATGCAACCAACCTGCATAAAATCTGTCTTATTCCTGATTACTAGAGCTGTTGTTGAAAAAGGAGCCCTGAAGTGAATGAACTGAAAGTAGTTTTATTTTTCCTGATGTAAATGTAGTGTGAACAAGGGAATAGAAATATTCTTAATGTATTAGTTCTGATAATCCCTTTCTTTTACATTATCTTTCTCATGTTTTCTGTTTTCTGCAGGAGGTAATCAGCAAAAACACTTCTGTATTTTATTTAATACTGACAATTACCATTGAAAGAAAAGAACAAATTGGAGTCTATTGGAAACCTCCCCACTTCACTCCACTACCTTGAGGTAGGATTGTATTTTTATGAGATATTTTTCATCTTTTATTCTCTTAGGGTCAAAGAATCTTCAACACACAATCATCTTTATCCAAAAGTAATTTACATTTAACAAGAATATTTAATTACTTCATCACTTAAAAAATCAAACCCCAAATCAAATACAGTGATTTTTGCTTAATCTGCCTGAAAATTTTCCTTGTAGTTGTTCCTTATTATGAGCTGGAAAATAACCAGTGTTTGGAATTCTTAGTTTCTGTTTTATTTTTTATTTTCCTAATACTATTTAATGATTTCTACTGTAATCAAGAAATGGAGAACAATTGAAAATATTTAATGGTGGAAATCCCTTTAGTTACAGGGAAAAAATTGCAACTGTCAGAATTCTTCATCTTTCATCTGAAGTAAATACACAGCAAAGTTTTTAGCTTCAGATCTCTTTTCTGTACTTGTGCCATATCACAATTATGTTTTTATTTTGCTTCCATAGAAATTTAGAAGTTTTACCTTCAGAAAGGTGCATTCCCCACTCATGCATTTAAGTGATAGCTCACGGAGTGGCTGATTTGGAAATGTAAGATCTCAGTTCTCAGCAGAAAGAAAAGGTCACCTTTCGTTTTGTGAAGCAGAATTTTGAGGGCTCAAAATGTCTGTGGTGGATATCAGGCTGTGTTTCCTTGCTTGTTAGAGCTTATGTAATGTGAAATCACTTGCTTTGACTGTTCCTTATACGTTCTGTGTGACAGTGATATTAATCATAAAACCTTCCAGGATATATAGGAGAGGAAAATGGGCAGGGAGGCATGCAAAAAGTTTCTGCTGATTGTGCTCCTTCACCAGTCAGCATCTGTTAAAAATAAACCAGCCCCCAAAAAAAGCAAACTTGAAACTGGATTCTTAGTCATAAACAAACTAATCTGTTTGTGTCTGCTCATGTGCATACCAAGTAGGGATTCTTCAGGGTTCTCCTTGAATATGAAAAACACCACGAATTGGCATGCAAAGGAAGTTGACAACTAATTCTTTTAGCTGATATTTGTCTTATAATAGCATGGAAGACTCCCACATAGGAGTTACTAATAGATAATACAATGGAATTCCTATCCAAGTATTTTATGGACTAAGTATCAGCTTGTGGGATAGCTCCATACCACTTGAATTAGAAATTCAGCATATTCAGCTATTTTAAAAAGCATATGCATGCAGGGTCTGTGGCTTTGCATGTGATAAAAATCAAATCCATCCTCCACATGTCACACCTGGATACCAGGGCCTGACTGAAGGCGTGTCCTACAAGACCATCATCATGGTATGTTTTGATCATTTCCTTCAAATTTGGGACTGTAACAGCTCCTGTGAGTGACCACAATAGCTACAATTATGCTGCCTTTATTTTGAATTTTTGTTGCAGGAAGCTGCAATATACTTTAGTATGTATTGTGGTAATGCAAGTCACATTTTCTTAGCATCAAAATTATTTATGGGTTCCTTTTTGACCTAAGCTGATTTTGGTTTTTATTGCACGCAAATGAAACATTTTGATTTGATATAAAGCATGGAAATACATTGGAGAGGCTATGTTGAATAAACTATTTTACACAGAGTTAAACCCCAGCAGGTTTAAAGCTTTTGTCACTTTGGTTTTGATAAAAAATAATTATGTATGTCTTCCTTGATTTTTCTGTCTCAATGAAGAACTTAGATCTTGAATTTGCTAGCTGGACCCTTTATTCAGACTGTGCCAAGGATTTTATTTACCACTGTGATTGAAAACCCTTTCTTTTCTGCCTTAGGGCTTCTATGCATAATTTTGACAACTTGCTCTTTATCAAACAAATTGTGTCAATCTTTAAAACTGCTGTTTTCCTTATTTCCTTGCAAGGTTTGAATATCCAGCTCGAAAAGGAAAGGAAAAGCCACATGAAAGAAAAACATCAAGGTAATTCAAAACCAAAGGGAAGAGGTTTATATTTTTCAGGTCTTTACAAGCTTTGCTCTGCATTCCCATTTTTCTTTTCAGTTACAGTCCTTTGTGTTCCCTTTGGGCTGTGTTGGTGCAATATTCTCAGCTCTCTACCTCATGTTTCATTTGTTTCCACCAAAGCAAGAGGCAATTATTATTGTGTTTCTTATGCATATAATCTCAAATCCATCAGATAAGCTCCTTATTTAGTGGGTTTTCTCATTGGTCTCCTTGCTCAGGAGTCGTTGACTGCCTCATTATGAAGTTTCCAGTGAAGCTAAGAGTAATATTTTTGATTCTAAAACATCTGATTTGGTCTGGAACCCCATGTATGGTGGTACTGCCAGTTGTGTAATTAATGAGTAACTGGCTGGATATTCTGTGGTGATAACTGAGGAAAATAAGTGTATAATGGTACTTAAGTTGAGATCTTTGAGAAAACATTGATTTAAGCACTGACCTTTTATGGATTTTATTGGAGAATTTCGTTTTGAAGTAAGGATGTGTTCCTGAATCAGGGTGGCTCCTGTTCTGAAATTGTTCAAGATCTGGCAACCTGCAGCATTGACGATATTTTGATTTATCTGTAAAAAAGATAGCTTGGCTACTACAAGTATTCTCAGTCACAAATTGTGTGAGTTAATATCCTGTATATTTCAGAGCACAAGCATTGCATAGTAAATTATCTTGTATGGAGACCAAAGCTGCCACATAATGACTGCTTCTGATACCCAAACTTGTGGGTTAGGTATGCTCCTTATAAGTCCTTGAGCTTAGAGCTGTACTTCAAAAGCAACTTAATGGGAAGGCATTTGTGGGAGGCCAAAATGCAAAAGTGTTCTTTGAGGAAGCAGTTGAATTTTTTAATATTGCATCTTTTTGGTAGTGTTCCTGTCTTATGAAAGATCTGAAATAAAATTGCATGGTGTTTGGATTTAGTTTTGTAGCTAAGAATTGATTTCCAGAGATGTCAGATCACTCTTGGAATTTTAAAAAGTTGTACCAAAATACAAATAAAACCGAAATCAGTATAAGGAAGAACCAACAGTTAAACGGTAGTAACAACTTTTCTTCATTTATTGGAGTAACTCTAAAAAGCATATAATTAATTTTATATACATCCAGGACTAGTAATGTCAAAGATCATTCTACAGATGAATGGTGATACAGTCCTTGTCTTAAAAATGCATTAACAAAAAGAAGTAAGTGCAGAAGGCAGCTGTAGAAGTAGTGCAACTCTTTTTCCCTTTGCCAGATAACAATGTATGGAAACTTCAGAGACTGACTAGTCTAGATAGTGATACTGATAATGAAACTTTTTAAATTCTGTATTTAAAATTGCCACTCTCCCTTAGGCATGTACCCGTCAAATTCTAAGCCTACTGAGGAGTATATTATAAACTAATAAAAACCTGTAATTCTCTTCCCTTTTAGCAGTTTCCCCCAAGACTAAATTTTTATAAAGACTAAATATACAACTTATATATATAATTCATAAAGACTAAAATTAATATTATATTATATATATTATAACTAATAAAAACTACATATTTTTCTGCTG
>VZTR01007156.1:162447-176148 GCA_013400775.1 Chaetops frenatus | reverse complement strand
AAAAAAAATGTCTCAGAGGTGAGAGGTCCCTTTCTCTCAGCATGGCCATGGTACACACCTCAGTACCCCAGGGGGCAAGATACTGATGGTACAAGACAGGAATATCTCAATAGGGTCGACAACTTTTGGGGATGGTCACCCCAGGACCAAGAAAAGGAAGAGGTTTAGCCAAAAAAAAATCTGTGTAGCACCGATGTGGCAAAACACCAACCTTCTCAGGGGTCCACCCCACTTCCTTGTGCCTGTTAGAAAGAGGCTGTGGGACTGAAGAGGGACAAAGTCACTGCTAGAAACCCCTCAGGGCAAAACAGGCTCTGTGCTGGGTAAACACATGGGTGACATCCTCAGCTTCTTCTCAAAATGAGGAGTCAAATCACAGTGCTGACAGCACATCCTCTTTTTGTGCCTGAGTCCTGCTGCCACAGGGCTGCTGTGAACACAGTGGTGCTGTCCAAGGTAGACACAAGGTGTGTGATGTGCTGAGTAGCCCCAGTCCCAGGCTTTGTGTTCTCATCTGGGGTTTTTTCCAAAATATTTATATCTACCACTGACAGCAGTTTGATAAACCATGCTCCCGAATTTGAGAGAAACTTGAGCAAAAATCCACCCACCTACCTTCTCATATGTTCCCCATAAGATGCTTGCCTGTTTTCCTAAAATCTGATGGAGAGGTGGTTGTATACGGCAGGTGAATGGCAGCTCATACCAGGCAAGCCAAAAACCAGAAGATACCAGATGGGATTTGTCTCTGTTCCACTTCCAGCAGCACAGGACTCAGCAGGACTTAGCCTGTGGTTCCCGGAAGAAGGTCGAAGATGTAACAGCAAGTGGGTCACCACAGTTGCATTCATTCATTGTCTTTCGGGGCTCGTGGAGTGTTCCCGTTACCCCGCACGGGATATTGGTACCGCCGGGGTTGCGGTGCTGCCGCATACCCGGGAACGGGGCGAAAGTGCACAGGTGCGTACTCCTGGAAGCTTAACCCAAGCGACAGCAGAGTGGCGCAGCGGAAGCGTGCTGGGCCCATAACCCAGAGGTCGATGGATCGAAACCATCCTCTGCTAGAGCTGACAGTGTTCATTTTTCCGGGCAGCGGAGCAGTCGCCGGAGCGGGAGATGGCGGCGCGACAAACCGGCCAGCGTGGCCGGTTAGCTCAGTCGGTTAGAGCGTGGTGCTAATAACGCCAAGGTCGCGGGTTCGATCCCCGTACGGGCCAGCCCAGGTTTTCCCGAATTTCAGACTTTTTTTCCCATCCGGCCCTCCCTTTTCTGTAAGTACTGGTGCAGGGAAATAGTCTGTAGGAAAACAGGAATCCTGCCTGCGCTGCTCAGCCCTGGCGGATGGTCCACTGGGAGATCTTCTGGGCTCTCCTCCTGTTTTCCCTACTCCCCCTTTTGCAGGTGTTCATCCCAGTTTAAGGATAAACTTCACCAGGTGCCTGTGGCAGGTGCACCGATCCCAGCAGCCCTCCAGACCTGGGACTGACCTCAGCCATGCCATGGCTGGATTCAGGTGTGTGGCACTAACCACTGCACCTGCTGGTGCTGTGGAGGGGCTGAAGGTCAGACCTCAGCCACCAAGGTTTGTTGTGACCATCTGACAACAGACTGGAATCAGCTGGGGTACAGATGGAGCCTTGGTGGGCAAGAGAGGCCGTGGAGTCAGTTGTCTTGAGAGAAGGACTGTTGGGGTCTCCCCCTTGAGAATGCTGACCAAGGTCACTCTGTGAGACTGAGAGCCCTCAACTTATTGGGCGAATGTTTGCACATTCTGTGTTACCCTTCTAAAATCTTGAGAATTCTGAAGTCACTCAGGTAGTACGAGTTCCACTTGACATCTCTCTGCATTCCATTCCACATCTCTCTGCAAATATTGACAGAGCTTTAATTAGTTTGATTTGCTTATCTGCTTTAACTGCTTTATTAAACAAATCTCATAAAATTATCCCTGGACTTTATAAGCCTCCTTGGCAATGCTACAGCCAATGCTGCCCATTTAAACAGTGAAGAATTGACAGAAACCAGGTTTGCATAGAAAGTGTGCCAGTCAGTGTCCTGCCCATGCACCTGATTGGTTAAATTTGCCACCCTAAGAGTGACAAACGTCCATGTCCTCCGCTTCAGCCACCAGCTGAATCGCCCCAAACTGGGCCAAGAGACACTTCTGAGACAAAGTCCAAGAAGTGGGTATCTGCTTTATTCAGCACGCCGGGAGCGCGGGGGATATCTCCTCCTAACACGCACACGCCCTGGAACACAGCACGTTACGATACATGGCTATACTTGACGTGTATTCATTGTTTTCCTAAGAAAAGGCTTGTGGTTTTATTTCTTAAAACTCATTACTATCATTAGCACACGTGAGGCACAGGCGCGTCCTGGTGGTCGTGCTGAGGAAGGCTCCGCCTCTTCCTCGGTGGTCTTCCTTCCCTGATGAAGGCTGGACCTCTTCATCGCCGTGCACCTCCCACCACTCTAGGCACGGGCAGTCTCTTGTCCGCTGTGCAGAGGGTTTTTTCACTGGTTTGAGCAAATTCCGTGTTTTATCCTGTGTCTCTAGCTTGTGGCTTAGTATTTGCCAGCTTCTACATTGGTTACAATGTATCTTATTCTTGCCCAAGTACATCTAGACACTATGCTTTTAACCCTTTCAGTGTGTAACCCCAGGAGGCACAGACTGACTGTAATCCCAGACTGGTAGATGGGCACCAGATGCCACACACACACCATCATATCCTTATCCCTCTATTTCCCCACATTTATGGCTCCCCAAAACCACCTTGATCCCTCCTTTTCCCCACTTTTCGTTCCTCCCCTGAATGTCCTGTAAGTCACAATCCAAAAATGCCCTTCCCTTGTATCCCATTCTGTGACCTTTTTCCTTAGTGAGGGACCGGATGCGAGCGGCAGAGCGGCCCCATTCACCCTCTGGATGAGAGCTACCTCCGAGCCCAACGAGAGCCCTGGGAGCAGCCAGGACAGGGAATCCCCAGCACAGGGGAGGTTCCCAGGGCTCCTCCACCTTCCCCTGCTCGCCTTCATTCAAGGAGATGAGCTGTTAATCACATAACCTAATGCTGTCTCATGGGGTAGGAGGGTTCCCTGTAGCCCTGGCTGACCCCAAGACCCCTCAAAAACACCCCACATCCTGCCCTGTCCCTTCCAGTGTCCCTGGCAACCTCAGGGGACCTACAGGCCCTAAGACATTGAGCTGAGGTGCCACAGAGGACAGCCCCTGCCCCAAGGTGCTGCACCCCAGCCAAGTCCCAGCTCACTGCAGCCCCAGGAGCACCTCCAGCTCTGCAGAGCCTGGAGGGAACAAGGCTGAGGTTATGAGAGGGGTTGACCTTGGTGTGGCAAGTGGCAGATGCCAGGGACGTGGGTCCAAGAAGGGATGTCAGAAGCTGGAGCTCAGGCATGGGATGCAGCTCTGGGTTCTCAGGTGGGACCACTCAAGCACTGATATTCTGGAATATCAACCTTCTTCCTTGGGTGCCACTTCCCTCCATGCTTGATTCCATGGGACTGTATCAAGCATTGGGACCATAGTCTACGTCCCCTCAGGCCTCTGAACTCCACCACCTCAGTTTTAACGAGAGGAGCAGCTGCACTTCATTACCTGGTCAGAGTAGGAGAAATCTCATTTTAGCATCTGTTGAAGCAGGCCTGGGAAAGATAGATCTTGAGTTTAGGAATCACCATCTAACTTCCTCCTAATTAGGGACATGGAATTCATTAACAGCCCCTGAGCTGCCAGAGCCATTAGGAGGCACCCTGCTGCCTGGGGACCCTCTGGAACCATGCATGGCAACACTTGAGCTCCAAGAAACCCACTTACCTGTTTTTGTATGTGTCTTGCCTTAAGCGATGGAGCTGTTCCCTCCCTTATCTAGCACAACCTCCTCATTTGACCTGGCTCCTGAGGCAAAGGGGGCTGTAATGCTTTGTAAATGAATAATCACATCAGCACCTCTGGGAGGACTGAATATAGGATTGTCTTGGGAGAGATCAATCTGGGTTCAGATATAGGTGCTAGAATGCTGTAAACAGGCACACGGGGAAACAGGGCAAGCCAAATGAAGGAACGTTTCCTAGCAGTCTGCGTGGCCAAAGGAAATTTTGGAAATAAGAACCAACAGCTCTGTTCCCTGTATTACAAATCATGTTTGTAGGTTAATACATACAACACAAGCAGCTTCAACAAGCACAACTTATATACATTGTCAAGCATCAAAATCCATCTGTTCCAAGGCCTTATCTAGGTACTGTTGCCTCCCCCGCTGTTCTTCCCAGAGGTTCCTGCCTTCTGCATACGGCTCGCGCTCGGCTGTCGGGGCATCCTCTGGGCAGATCCTTCCCGGCTGCTTCTTTCGGCCAGAATCTGTGACCCACTGACAGCAGAGCTGCTTTTATTTCTCCCTGAATAAACAAACACATCCATTAATTTTCACATCCCAACCCAAGCACCACCACACAGCAGCTAGACACAAGTGTTCCCCCAGGAACCATGCAGAAGGCAAAATTCCATTAGATCTCACAAATATCTTCTGCATCTCAGTGCAGAAAGCAAATTGGTGAATTCAGCCCAACAGGTATTGGTGTCACGAAACCCAAATAAGTTACAGTAGAAGCATTTTTAATTTTCACGAGGTTTAATGTACAAAGTAACCAGCCACTTTGTTCCAGTCATTCCACACAGGAGCAGCAGCATAGCAAACAGCACTGCTGGAACACCAAGAGCTTCCAACACCTCGAGCTGGGATAAGCGAAAGGATGTGCCAGTGTCTGACACTGTCACCACATCATCAGATCACACACACTTCTCTCCATATCACTGCTGTCACTCAATGAACAGATCTACATTTCCTATAATTTTCTGGTGTTTTCAGGAACTCAGACTTCTACACAGGACTTCCAGATGTTCTTACTGAGCTCAGGAGGTGAGAGTTTCCCTCCTGGAGGCACAACTGACGGGCTCTAAGAGGCAGAGCAGGAGCAGGGAGCAGCAGTGGGTACAAAGGTAGAAGCTGAGGGAGGCAAGGGGCAACAGGATCCTGTCAGAGGAGAGTGTGACAGACTCAGTGTTGCTGACACAAATGTCAGGAGGGGATGAGGGACACTGACTTTTCCTGCCACTCCTTCAGGTGAGAAGTATGACTCACTTTAGAAAAGAGAATAAAAGGAACATGATGTACAGCTTTTACTAAAGATGGCAACCTCCATGGAGCATCATAAAAGTGAATAATAGCAATGAGAAAACAAAACAGGAATACAGTGGGCTTTACTTACATGGATGCAATTAAAATGAAGAGTGACATTTTGACAACCATTATCAATGCAACCTGCACAATACTGAGAGCTGCTCTACACTCTAGAGTCTCCGTGGACATGGTTTAGAACCATTATCTTGGATCTTCTGGGCTATGGGCAGTGCACAGTTACTTACCAGACCATCCTGTCTCCTTGGAGCAGCTGTCTGGGAACAGGACTCAAATCACTACTACCAGTTAACACCTTGATGCACCAGAAAGACAATCTAAGAACTCCCAAGCAGGAGCGGGTGGATCATCTGTAAAATTTGGGTGGCCCAAAAATCCATTCACTTATCCCAGCCAAGTCAGGTGCTCTTGAAAAACGCTCTTCTTGTCAAGCATGGCAGTGATGTGCCAGCAGCCACCATACCATGCCAGCCAACCAGCCTTGCCAGCTGAGTTGTAGCTCAGGCACTTTAAGCAGCTTCACTAAAGCAAGTGCTGTTCATGAAAACAAACACACTGCGCAAAGGTAATACGTGATCTCACAGTATTTGAGAGAAAATGTGGCAGGAATAAAAGCATTATTCACCATGATGCTTTTAGCAATCCTGGACATGTCCCCAGGTGACTGTCCTCCCCCTTCTCACAGGCACCTGTCTGCTGAGAGGGCAGGTCCTCAACCCATGTACAACTCCAGCCATGTGCACACACACACTGGTACCCTTGAGCACTACAGGAGCCAGGCCCTCGATGTTCTGACCCAGCCAAAACAACTGGGGGGAAAAGGGTCATTTGACTGAAGAGAAGCTGCACTCAAAGTACGTGCCCTCTATCCCCCTAGCCTTGAGATCACAGTAAAACAAACCAGTTAAGCTGCATAAATACCCAGAATATTTTTGGAAGCAGCCTGTGCAGACCCGTGTACCAGACAAGCACAGCTTCTGAAGTGTGCAGGGACAGGCATGGTTTGTGCTTCCCTCAGTTACACTATCAGAGATAACAGACTCAATTACCACAAAACACAAAAGCAGCTCAACGACCATAAACTCTCTGTAATTCAAGTACTACAGACGAACAAAAGGATTTCATTGATACCTTCCTTGATGACTGTCATGGTTTGACACTGGCCAAATGCCAGGCACCCACGAAAGCCATTCACTCACCCTCCCATGATACACCTGGGCACAGGAGAGAAAATTTAACAAAGAGTTCATGATTTGAGAAAACACCCCAAGGGCAAAACAGGTTAATCTTAGAGATACAAAGTGAGTTTGTTACTAACAAAATCAGAGAAGGATAATGAGAAATAAAATAAGCCCTTAAAAATACCTTTTCTTCCCCAACTCCTACCTCCTTCCCACTGACAGCACAGGGAGATAGGGGGTGGGGGTTTTGGTCAGTTCATCATCCAAAGTTTTCTTCTGCTTGGCTCAGGGAGAGAAGTTGTTGCCCTGTGAGACTGATAAGAGGTCCTCACCTTGAATGTGTCTGGCTGCCACAGAGTAACTGCAGCCCAAATAGCTATGGAAGCAAGAGAGAAGTCAAGAGAGAGACTAATCAAATAATCTGCCTCCCCAAAGATGACCCCAGAAGCAGGAGCTGTTTATCTCCTCGAGAGCCAGGCACAGTTTGGGAAGAATGGTACGTGCACACAAGCAGTCTTTAAGTACCAGAGGGAGAAAGAAGCATTGCCTTGTGTCAAGCAGGAGGCAAGAAAAGATCAATCAGCTTTAGG
Organism: Chaetops frenatus; assembly: GCA_013400775.1. Lineage (NCBI taxonomy): Eukaryota > Metazoa > Chordata > Aves > Passeriformes > Picathartidae > Chaetops > Chaetops frenatus. The sequence goes on along the minus strand of VZTR01007156.1, from coordinate 169,158 downwards.
AAAGAAAAGAACCCCAACCCCAAATACGCTCTCAGAAGTAGGTATCTAAAGCTCTTTTCTTTCAGTTTCCTCTCTACTCAACCCACTGCTTTCCTCAAGGGATCCCTTCCTGCCTCTGAGCAGTAACAAGGACTACAGATTTTTCTCTCATTGGTAAATAAATAAGTAAGTACATAAATGTCTGTTGGTTCATTCACTTGGAGCACAGTCAGGGGTACCAGGGCTGCAACACTCCCAAGATACCTCTTGTATAGTCAATATAGTGATGTCAATATACCAGTGTATACTGACATCAACCCCACAAATTGTCCTCTTCTGCAACACAATTCTCAGATCTTCAAAGCTGCTGCCACATCTTCAACAGCTAATACATAACCTGGGCTCTTTCCAGAGCCAAAACATCACTCAAGAGCCCAAATCATTCACCTCTCCCTCTCCTTTGATAAAGGGCTCCCTTCAAGACCGCTCAGCAGAGCCACAGGAGCTTCTCTCCCATCACTGATCAATGTGAAACATATCAGCCTTTTCCCTCCAAATTCTCACGTGTCCCTGGTTGCGCCTCATTTTGCTAGTTTTCCCCACCACACTTGGGATATCTCATTTTCTCTCTTTCTCTTGCACATGAGATTACAGAAAGAGAAGATGGAGAAGAACTCCCTCACTTTTCTCTGAGAGCTCTATTGACTTTGATTTTTTGAGTGTTTCTTTGGTAGGGTGGGGGGGAAAGAATGAATTGTCACTCAGAGTTATCATTCAAACTCATATCTCATTACTGTGCCACAAAACCACACATGACAAGTCTGGCATTTCCAGTATTCCTCTAAATCCCTTTCCTCCCTGTCAGGTCTTGCCTTGCAGAGCATGAAAAAGAGGAATAAAAAAAGCTTGATAAGACATATTGAAAAAACCAATCCGAGTGCAGCATTTAGCTCAGTGTCCAGCAGGGTAACCCTGCAAACCTCCCACGGGGAAAGTGTGGCAGGAGAGAGACCTCCACGGCCACCTATTATTTTGGGACTAGAGCCACAGTAGGTTGTGAGCATTCTAGCCTAGACTTCTTGCAAGTTATTCCTGGGATAAGGAAGAACAAATAAAAGCTGTTTGTCTGCTGTTTCTGCTGAGGTAGAAAAGACTATTTCACTACCCATCACCTGTATTTTGAGAGGATCAAAATTTATTATTACCTCCTGGGAGAGGAAAGGTGCAGGAACTTTTAACCAAGGCAATTTCAGCCACCCAAGAAAGAAGACTACACGTGAGAAATTTTTGTCAGTTCTAAAATAACTGACATAATGATAATTTCTGTACCAGAAGATAATAGAGGCCTACAAATTGAAGCTAGTTAGTTGCCTATGAAACAGAAAATATATTCATTTTGGAATGTGAGCCTGGGGGGAAGGAACAGCAACAACCTGCTTGGCTGAATGCTCTGTGCACAGATCGTGCCCATCATTTCACAAAACATGGATAAAGGCCTCTAATTCAAAAGGCTTAAACTCTATTGTTTATGAAAGGAGAAGCTGGAGGGAGTGAGAGTTGCAGGATAAGATCCCTAAGGCAACCTAAGTGCTCCTCAGTGACTGTAGAAAGTCCACTCATTGGAGTGGTATTGATGGAGTGCTGGAAAAAACCTGAATATAAGCAGCTAAGTAAGAAAACCATGATCAGGACTCTATTAGTCTTTTGATTAGTCCTATGTAAGTCACCAACAGGTGACTCTACAGATCTTTTTTCAGAGAAGACACACAAACCACGAAGTGTCTGGGAATATTTTCAAGTGAAAGGCACACATCACCACCACTTAGATCCCATGGAGATAGTTAATTTACAATTAAAGCATAATAGCCAGTATAACCCACAAGCAAATTCACTGTATGATGTATAAACCCCAGATGGAATAAATCAAATATAAATCCTTTGCATCTCCAAGCGGATTCCCTCTGCCATATCAGAGCTTTACAAAGCATCCTCCTTGTCAGCATTATCCTTATCTCCTTAATACAGAAGTCTACACCAAAAAAATCCCACATCAAGTTGAACCGTGAGATAACTCAAGGCTGAGTGGAACAGAAATGCAAAGCAGCTGGCGTGGCCAGCCAGCAGCACCCAAGAGTCCTGACAGTCACCATTCCAAAATGCTGGTCACAGCCAAAGAGACTGCACAAGGGGAAAGAAACAAGTGAGAAAAAGGGATGAACAGGGAAGGATAAAAAAATGCAAAGAAGAACACAGGAAGGACAAAGTTGGCAACAAGCCGTGTAATACACGTAGGAGTTATTTACGAAACAACTGAACAGCAACACTTACAATTCTGAGGCCTTGACTGTATCTAAGTATTTACACAGGAAGAAATTAGTTAAAAATGCGGGGCAGAAAAGGACTTTTGATTATCCACAGCATATTTTTCCACACAGATCATAAAAAACTCACCATGTGAACCTCTGACAGAGCCCATGGCTGCTGATGGACTCAGTGTTTTTTCCAACAGGCACTGGAGTTTGTGAGAGTTTCCCTAGGCAGGGGGGCATCCTGAACCCTGCTAGGCACAACTCCTTTCTTCCTGTGTCAATTAGTTCCTTGCAGCCTTAAAATCCACACACCAAATGATAGGCCCACAAAGTAGACAGGTTTTGAAAAGCAAGCTCATGTTAACAACACATCCAGAAGAGAAACTAGCTGAGGCAAAGTTAAAATTCGTGGATTTTAACCTAAAGTTAAAATTACTTCGGGAAGTAATTTTATGGGAAGACACTCTTTCTGGGGAAGTGGGGAATGTGAAAAAAGAGGGTGGAGTGCAGAGTGAAAGGAGCATCAAAGACTACTCATCAGCCTAAAAAAAGAGCAGGGCATTGACATGTGCATATGTACAGAAAGGTAGAAAACTGCAGGGGAACCAGCAGAGACTTGAGGGTTGGCTGATGGAAACAGAAAGCACTGAAATAGTACATGAGAAAATGGGATACTTAAGTACACACATGTCTAGTCTAGGCCAAACTCAACACCACTGTCCTTAACAGAACCCCCCCCCTCACACACACAGAAAGAAATTCCCAGGTATCCTTTCTCCTTCAAACCAGCAATTTCCCTCCCAAATGAAACGCTGAGGTACCATGTTGAATGTAGCTGGAATTAAGTTGCATCCAGCTTAATATGCCAGATGGATGCTCCAATACCCACACACAGCAATTTGCAGGCAGCTGTCACGGATTCAGTTACCAGCCAACACAGAATGCCATGGCTGTGTCCTGTGGGAAAACACAGAGCCACTCAATCCCTGATGCTTCATCAGCCAAAACGCTGAAATAACCACAGGCAATCCCCCATCACCAATAGTGCTGATCAGAACTGCTGCATCAGCCTGATTTTAGCTGTTTTTAAAAGCCTCCTGCACCATGATGCAACAGTAAGCCTAAGCCAGGATCTCATTACTGATACAGCTAGAGCAGAGCAGGCTTGTGTGATCTCTTTGGTGAGATCTGGATCCCTTCAGCCACTTGTTTGCCTTCTGACAGGGGAGAGAGCAAGGGGGCTGAGATGAAAGGCATGAAGCAGCCTGAGAGGCTTGCACAGGACAATGGCTGTTCTTGTTACAAGCACAGAGCTTGGGCTGTAACCACACAAACAAGCCCCAGCGATGCAGAAGAGGCATCTCCCCTTGCCAAATGCCTGGTCCTGCATGGAAGCTGCACCATCTTCTTAAATGGAAGGCAGCATCTTCCAACAAGAGATTGCAGAGCCAAGAGCAGGTAGTGCTTAGGTTCCCCTTCTTTACAGCAGCTCCTAAAGGGAAAGGAGGCAAGAAAAGGCAAACCGAATGCTCCTGCAGACCAGACCCAGCCCAGAGGACACCCCCAGACACCCTTACCAAACAACACTTACCAAACTCCTGAAGGATGGACTTGGACTGTGCTCAGAATGAGAAAGCTCAGCGAGAAAGAGAAGTGATTATTTTTCAAGTTGAAGGACAGCAAGTTTAGATCAGGTATTTGGAAGAAATTCTTCCCTGTGAGGGTTGAGAGGCCCTGGAACAGACTGCCCAGGGGAGCTGTGGCTGCCCCAGCCTTCAAAGTGTCCAAAGCCAGGTTGGGTGGGGCTTGGAGCAACCTGGCATAGTGGAAGCTGTCCCTGGCCATGGCAAGGAGTGGAATGAGACGAGCTTTAAGGTCCTTCCAACCCAAACCATTCTCTGATTCTGTGATCCTTACAAGGAGGACTGGACAAAATACATTCTTCATATTAGCAGCATCTTAGCAGCACATCTTACACTCACAGAAATGAAAACACAGGACTACAGTTGTGATAAGCCCCTGCTGAGCTTAAATTCTGCCTAAAGTACTTTCTGGGCATTAGCTTTTCAATGATAATTTTATTCAAAAAGGAATTAGCTGATGTCAGTGGGTGCTGTGTGACAGCAAAGTCACCTAGGCTGGCAGAAACAAAAAAAAAGAAGCTTTCATTCCAAGTTAGTTAGGGCTCTAATTTAACACAAGCTTACAGAAAAGAGAAAACCTGACACAGCTGGGAAGACCAAGCCTTTTGACAAGGTATAGAAGTGCTGTACATCAGAATTTGGTCAGGGATGAATGTGAAAAGAAGGGGCCCAAGTGCCTCTTCATCACCATTACCTAGCAATAGCTTGCAAAGAGGGTAAATCCAAGCTTAGCATTTAATGTTTGACCACATCTGCAGCAAAACTGTAGCTTGATGGGCATAATCTTCCTGTTTCAGCAATTCCAGTGCATTAACTTGCACCAAGGACATATTTTAGCCTTGGGAAATAAGGCAGCAATCGGCCAAACTGGCCACTGAAAGCCAAACTAATACTGGAAATATTTACCACAAGCAACACCATCTTTCCCTGAACACTTCGCCTTTGGTTCCAAGGGCTTGTCCCAGAGCACTCCAAGATACCAACATGTCAGTTTTAAAGGGATACTATGAAGAGAAAAGCCTGGCTGGACACACTAGGACTGAAATCTGACTCAGACCTGGAGATGCTCTGCTAAAGATGCAGAATGAGCACCAAATTAAGCTCTCAAGACAACTACTAACTTCTGCAAATTCAGCCTGTCTAAAGTGCCTGCAGCAGGGTGGTAGAAGGCAACAGTTAAGGGCATACCAACTCTACCTTAGGGCTTCTGACTTTTCCTCTTGAGAAATTTAATGCTGATTAAAAAACAAGTGGCCATCAGCCTGTCTCAAACATGAGCCAGCCCACTACTAGCTAAAATTAGTTCATAGCAGTAGCCCAGTGCTAGAAAAAAAATCCTCACTTGTCCAGAAAGTACCACTCAAAGAGCATACATGAGAGAACAAAAGCTGCTCCATATTACAGACAGACAGGAACAAAAACCTCAGCAGCATTCTTTCATAGCTTGAGCAACCTGTAACACCTGGAGCACCAACGGAGAAGAGAGAGCAAAACTTAACAGCATCTTTTGTTCAAAATCTCTGCTCTTTTGGGATATTTCCTCTTAATGTGGTACCAGAATAGCACACTGCTTCACATTTGAAAAAATCCACTGCTTCACCTCTCCCATTTTGTTTAGGAAAAAGTAGTCAGACAGGTATCTTCCCTTGCCCCTGAGCATATTCAGTCATTTCCCAGTCACATGTAAAGCTGTTCTTTTCACCACAGCCACCTTCTCTACAGGGAATTCTTACCCAAGAACATCTCCTGAGAAAAGGAAACCTGTTCATGGTGAGTCCAAGGAGTTCTGGACAGTTTACCCACACACTCCACTTGGGCTTCAGCAAACTTCCTGAGTTCCCCTCAGCTGCTCAAAGAGGGGATTCTCCTTGAGCCCTGCCATTACAAAGGTACCAGATCGTGGCATAATTCCTTTATCCCAAAACTGACTGCTTTTCAAATTAAACCCCCCCTCAACTTCACTTTTGACAGGACTTGAAAGCACAGCCAAGAGAATAAACCCACCCAACCACCACCACTCCCCTTTTTTGACACACTTTTGAGCACAAGAGAAATGAACTTTTCCACTGTGAATTCAGGCTTAGTGACAGCAGACTTATTTTAGTTCTTTTTAAACTTTTTGGAAGCAACCCACAGAGTTAGCGAGCCGAAAGTCATTTCAGGGAGTAAATAGAAATTTTATTGGAACTGGTTAGGAATAAAATAAAATTATATATATACATATATATATGTATGTATATGGCACAAGTTCAGGGCTACGGTTGTTACTGTCCATGGAGACTAGAGCAGTAAGGAGAGATAAATGCATTCAAAAGCAGTAACTATTTTAGCTGACAGTCCACCACAGCCTTCTACGTCATCTTCTCACACAAATACCATCTCTAGAGGATGGAAACCGCTGCGTGAGTGTTTGAAGCCACCACGCATATGGGGATACAGTAAAGGAAGCAACACAGCTCTCTTCCTTTTCCCGGGATTCCTCATAGCCCGGAAATTTTAACTTTTTTTTTGAGCTATACACAAATAAAGCAGTACTGAATAATATTGTAGAAGAAAGTTTTTTGTCTGTTAAGGGCTTGGCGAGCAGAGCCAGGAGGCTACAAAACGCAGCACAAGTACCGCAGCAACCTGCCCCGGGCCACCTCGCTGCCCAAAAACGATGAGCATTAAGACAAACGGGGCGAGGGCAGCGGTCGGGCCGGGCCGGGCCTCAGACCGAGCGGGCCCCTCGGGCCGAGCCGCCCCCTGTGCCCGGCCGAGCGGCCCGCGGGCCCCTTCCC